>MU223802.1:3594941-3630654 GCA_018584345.1 Thuja plicata | reverse complement strand
TTAAGGAGAACCCAAAGTACGACCGCCCTCCTATGATTCCACCGATGGAGTGGAATGAAATAATAGAAGATGCAAAGGAGAAAAGGCTATGTGAAAATACAGTAAATGAAGTAGCACAGGGCAAAAACAGGTATGTCATGATAGTATTAAGTACATTGTAATCATGCACTAATTATTGATATTTGTAAATATATAATCTAAGATATTTGAAATTGTTGATAGATTGCAGGACACATCCGTGGCTACAAAAGCGAGACTACAAAAGGTTGGCCAGCACAAACTTGGCTCTGGTGGCTATATGAACTGTTTTATAGAACGCCTAAAAAAAATTTTGACCAACCATTGGTCGAAATTTCCACCAATGATTGGTCAAAATTTTGACAAAACCCCAGCACAAATAGAACAAACAACATGCACAATGTCCGACCAATAGCTCGTGGAAATTTTGACCAACTATTGGTCAAAATTTTGACCCACAGGAAGATGGTCGAAATTTCGACACCAAAAATTTTGACCAATTTGTTGGTCCAAATTTCGACCAACTTGAGTCAAAATTTCGACCAATATTGGTCGAAAATTGGGGTCAAATGTACTAGTGATAAGGACTCTTCTTATATTTTTCACTCCACTTATGCCCATATTTTTCTTGATTTGGATGTTTCTAAAGGGCTCCCAGATGATATCAAACTTGGTTCCTCTAAGGGTTCCTGGATCCAACCGCTTGAATATCAAGATATCCCCTTCAGATGTCGAAGATGTTTCAAAATTGGGCATGGCTCGACCCAATGTTGTTTAGATAAAAAGAAAAGGTCTACTTCATGGTGGAAGGGTGTCTCTTTTAAGCATTATATTGTTAGGAAGAAAATATTCTCTCAGGTGGTTGCGCAGGATTCTCCACATCCTGCCTCTTCACCAGACGATGTTTGTGCTAAGTCCATCCCACCTCAGGTGATTTCTCTTGGGAATATTTGTGTTGATGGATCATTAGCCTATTATGGGGCTCTAGTTGGTGGTCGTTTTTCTATTGTGGGGAGTGTTGTTGGATTTATTATTGTTGGTTCATCCTCTTAGTATTTTGATGGTGTTTCTAGGAAGAATGGTGCATCTCTGATTTCTTCAGCTTGTGTTTGGGCTTTGGATGTTGGTACTACCTCTTTGGCTATTGTTCAGCTTTCTCCTCAAGTTTCTGTTGGCCCTATTTTGGGTCTTACTATTGGTTTTCCCTCTTAAGCTGTGGGGACTTCTGCATTGGACTTTTTTTCTTGGCAGGATGTTGTTGCTAAGGTGGAAGAGGGTTGGTTTATAGTTAAAAGGAAGAAATCTAAATCACCTTAGCCCTTTTTTTTTTTACCCTTCATTCCCACAAGGGTAAGTCAAATGGTAAATATTAATAGATTTTTTGGCTAGGTTGGGTTGGATTTCCTTCTAGTCCTTTTTTCCAATTTTTGGTTGCATATCCATGTAAAAGTTTTTCTTTGTCATGCAACATTTTTTCTTGGCGATGGGAGTCTTTTGATTCCCCCCCACCCTTTCTAGGTTTTTTCCATTCTTGGTCTTATCCAGTTTCATGTAGTGGGTGGTCTTTGTAGGTGTAACTAAATATTCCTAATTACAATTTACTTAAGTTTACTTAGGATAATGCATTCCATTTTAGCACATGTTGTAGGAGAAATCCCACTTTAAGTGGAGTTAATTGTTATCTTTGTCCACTTTATGTGTGAGATCCACCTTTGGTGCTCTTATCAAGTTATCATCCTCTCATTGTTGCACATGTTTGTAGATACTTCATTATATAATGGAGGATGATCCACCTTTGGTGGACATGTGAGTACACCTTGTCTAGTTGATAGCTTATCATTTGCACATCTCCTAGTTATCATGCATTTCCTATATATTCAGGAACATCTACATCGTACTTAATTTGAGTTTGTATCCATTATTATTTGATCAATAATGAATCAATTAATTGATCATATTTGTCTCTCTTGTGCTATCAATTGAGCTTCTAGATCTTAGCATTTTCATTCTTTGCCTTAGGCAAATTCTTACATGGTATCAGAGTCATAGAATGTTTCAGTGCATATCCATTAGAGAGCATCTTGCTTCAACTTTTGGAGAGCCACAGTTCAGATCTGGGTAGAAAAATTTTGTGGGAGCATCTAGAGAAAGATATGACCTCACCTTTGCATCCGGGTGGTTGTTCCAATGAATTTTGGCTACAAATTTACCTATATTCATAAAAATTGAAATTCGAGGAAAAAATATCTTGCAAATGGCCCCTAAGGCCCGATCTACAATTGGGTAATGGTTTTTTGTATTTTGACATTTCAGATCTGAAATATTTCATTTCTGTCATTATTTATTCATTTCTGTAATTTTTCCTATTTTCGGAAGAAAAATTCTACAAAATAATAGCCTATTAGGCCTCTGGTTTAGGTTACAGGATAGATGGGTCATACAAGTCATTGATAGATTTGGGTTACATGATAGGTGGTTCGTATGGATTGGTAACAGGAATCAAAATCTCAACCCTCAACCCCACACGAGCAAGTTGCCTCACATGGCGAGATGGGTAGTCAGACACCCACACACTAAATCGGCCAAATTGTAGTCACAACCCGCATCACGCTCAACACACATCCTACATATTTCCTACTCTATGACTTCTCACCAAACTACCTTTTGCAAACAGGCATATACAAAAAGAGTAGGAGTTCATCCCATGGTCAATATGGGATAAAACCCACTATGTACTCCACAATGAAGACATAAATCTCTAAGATATAACCCCTGAGATCGGTCGAGCTCTCAGCTCACTATCATCGAGCCTGCAATGTGCTCCAAGTTGCAGCTCGCCACTACTCCCCACCATGCAATCTCCTTTCCTAGATGAGATTCTGATACTAGGCTGTGGGATTAAAAACCTAGGACACAAACTCAACACCCTCAGCATAAAAGAGACAAGAGAAAGCCAACATTAACAAGGTTCAAAGACCTTCTACACTTTGAGTTCCACATCACTCAGGCATGTATACCTACTTTGCACACACATAAACCTTTGTGACAAACAATATCTTGCAAATATATAACTGTGGAATAGCTTTCAAACCTACAGGTAACATGTACCTCAATGTTTTTACCAAATCTTATGTAGTATCCCACTTGCATAAAGTATGTTTGAAAAATTGACCTACTCTAACCTCCTCCTATAAACATGAAGGGAAATTTTTTTCTTTGATGTATTGAATTAATGGATCTCTGAAATACCCGAGATCCCACATACACTAGTGCCTTATCTAATGGGTAGTAGAGTAAAACATAAAATTGCAAAAGAAATATTATGAACAAAGAAGATAGCATAGTCTACTATGTATAATTCCTTACATCAAACATACCCTATTAATCAAGTTCTACTTGTGGATCCATCAGTGTGTTTAAACACAACTACCCATTCAAAGTATTTTACCCTCCCCTTGGAAGAGACCTTGGAATAGACAATGCATTGATCAGCATAACACTGAAATACAAGTTTGCAATACCCTTGATACCCAAACTCATACACATCTTTAAAAAAATCCCAAACCATAGTTATCCTTTAAACAACTATATTGCATATCTATAATAGACAAGACTAAAACACCCTGTATACCTTAACCTATATGATTTGGAAATAAAAATGGAGACAAATTAATAAAAGTATGACAATACTAAATTTTCATTTATAAAGCTAACTATTACAATGGATTCTCTTCTTTAAAACCAAAAAGAGATCAAGAACACCCTATATGTAGAGAAAAGGAAAAATATGTATAGAGGAACTACACTTGAAACCTGTCTTGAATTCTTATAGAGAAATGAGAACCATTACAATAGAGAAAAGAAAGGAACTTGTAACAGAAGGAAACCCTAAAAAATAAATCCAAATGACATATATTTTTCTATGAAATTTGATTCTACACCGGCCTTCTTTCCTGCAAATGACTGATCTTTCTTCAAAAGATCCACAAAAATAATCTGATCTGATCCACCAAAAAAGGCTTGGGAATAGACCCAACATAAAGGCAGAATAGACAAGGAACTGACTAGGGTTACAAGAAAAATTCAAATTTGATCAAAAACCTAAGTCACCATCAACAAAAAATTTTGAAACCATAATCACATAAAATGTATCTCTTTGGAACCCTATAGCCACATAAATGCGACCCAAAAGATTAGATCAATCCAAGTACTTTTCTGCAACCTGGAAGAGCACTGTCATGGCCAAAAACACAGAGAAACATTTAAATATTAAAATATTTGACTTTAACGGTCGCACCTGGCATGAAAAAACTATCGATGACCCAGATCAAATCTTAAATCCATGTTTAAAACATAGTCATAAATTGTCCCCTTAAATTTATAACATCTGGTGCGTTTGAAATTTCCACATCATCCCAGATATGCATTACCCAAGCATGATGCCTTAATGACTATCTTTCACTCATCTCCTGATCAAGGCAAAGTGCTTGCCATCTAATCAAAACCAACCTGCTTGATGCTTTACCATTCCAAAGCTCCAGACCCACGGTCAAATCAGGACACATGGCACCATGACGTGATTTCACAAAGAATAATCTTTTAGCACCTTTGCATAGAAGCATCACACCACCTGTTAGATCCTCTGAGACCTGCACAACACTTTACCTCTTCAATGTTTTGAACCCATGATCACAAAATGCCAAGTGTCAATCAAGCGTGATGCCTCAATGAGTATTCAATGATCAATTTTTATTCAATGCAACATGCCCACCATTAGATTAAAAAGGATCTACGTGAACTTTAGCTTAAATTTAACCCTAGTCTGGCCCCACCATAGACATGTGTCTCACAAGTGTGATTTCTTGAAGACTAACCTCTGTGCATCTCTGTATTCCAGGCATTAGGTCTACCATTTGATTGAATCTGATCTGATGGTCCCGCATCAATCTTACCTTTATCTCAGCTTGGTCTGCCATAAACATGTGTCACTTAGGCACAATGTTTCAAAGAATAACTGACGCACATCATCTGTTCACGGGAAATCCCCAACTGTTTGATCAAATCTAAACCGTTCGATGATTAACTCTGTGAAAACATGGACCCATGATCTGATCAGGATAGGTGTTGCCAAAGTGTGATTCTATGAATAATAACCAATGTTTATCTTTATTCAGTGGAATTGCACACACCATCAGATCAAATCACATTTGATCAACCTTTACTTCCTTCTAACCCCGAACAGGTTCTACCATCTTCCACGTAGTTCAAAGGCGTGAACCCGCAATGAATAACCCTTGTGCATCTTGATCTTTACGGGATCACACCCACTGTCAGATTCATTTAGATATGAGCACAATTTACCTCTACCTTTAAATCACAAGTTTTTGGTCCCACAACCATCTACGTATTGCACAAGTGTGAAGGTGTGAAGAATAAATTACCTACAGCTCCATACAGTGGAATTGTGCCAACCATTGGATGAACCTAGATCTGACCATCCCTTATCTTTCTCTTCAGCTCTGGGCAGGATACGAGGGAACACCTTGCAAACTCATGATCATTATTTTCTCTCTCTTCTAACCATTTTTTCTATGTGACAAGCCGCCACCTGTCACCATGTGGAACCCTCTACCAAATCATATATGCGTGAGACCACAAAATTACCTTCCTATTTTCTAGCTGGCTGCCACTAACCATCTGGCCTTGAACCATTGGCCAAAAATTCATGTGTCTTTCGGCCCTTAACCATTGCAGGCTCAGTTATAAAAAAATCAAGTCCCTTCACCGCTCAACGAATGTGGGACAAAGAACATAGGATACCTCTAAACAAAAAATAGAGCAGAGAAAACAAGGAAAACTATGACCACTTCCATCCTACATGATTGCGCAAAACCAACCCAAGGGAAACAAAATCTGGATCTCCACGTCCCTCTGCAACCTTCTCACAAATAAAAAAGACACAAAACCCTCGCAACAAAACTTTTCCACCATGAAAGAAGGTCGAAGCACTGCCAAAATTTTGAATGGTACTCACTAAAATGAGTACCAACAGTGGCTCCGATTGAGGATGTATGTCCCTGGCAGGCATGCGAGACACCATACCTTTGAGTTGAGAATACCAAGGGAAAAAAAAATCCCAACGCAAAAACCCTAAATTAGAAAAAACTAGGAACATGTAGAAATTTACATTATTGGTCAGCAGAGTTAACTTATATCTGCCCCTTTATTTCCCTGATTTGAAGGAGTCAAACCAAGCTTGATGGCACTAAGCCACCAACAAACTTATGATTTAGCTCGCCTCTGTCAAAAATCAAAATTTTATGTTCCCTTCTATGGAAACAAGCTAAAAATGTAGTTGTCATTTGCATGATTTGATATGATGATATCTTTCAACAACCTACATAAAACATTGTCAGTATCTCTGCCTTCATTCAACATTTTTAAATGAGGCCTTATTTGATAATATTGATCATCATGTGACCAATTCCAATCATGGTCACTAAAAAATTCAGGACTCCTAGACCACTTTTTATCTTTGCTTTCATTGTCACACTTATAAAAAACATCCTCCAACTGATAAAAATTATAATCATTTTCAGTCTCACAGTTGGAGCCATCACACTGTATTTTTTCACTGGGTTGCATACCCATGTGAGAGTTCCCTAAAGAACTTACTTACAAATTATAGACATTATGCAAACCATCCTCTTGTCTGTTGGAGGGAGAGAACTCATTCACATAATCACCATGTATCTGCATACTGTGAGTAATTGAAAGACCATCCTACAATGGTTCAATGAATTATTTAGAATCTAAAATAGATTCACAATCTATATAATTATCCCAATTAGTACTCAACATCATGCCAAGAACTTCTTCATCCTTTGAATCTAGAAATGCACTAATGCTTTCATCATGTGATATATCATATTCAATTTCTTTGTGGTCTAATAACATAAAATCTCAAGGGGAATCAGAAACAAACATTTCAAAATCTTGACCATCTAATTCATACTCTTTGTTGAACTCAATGTGTGTTGGGTGGAAGAACTCAGATAAATCTCCACCTGAATATCTCAAATATTCACAAGTCAAGAATTCATAAATTTGTTCACTATGAAGTGAACCATTGTATCACTTTAACCCACTTCTAATATATAGTCAAAAGCATTATATTCATTTATCCCATCATATCCTTCTTGCTGAATACACATATCCTCCACCTCATACTGAGAAGGATCATCACTATCATGATTGCAAGAGACATCATCCCTACTGGACTCATCTCTGTCATTTTGGTTTCCATCATTCTCAGAATCAGTATCACTAGTAACAACCTCATGTGCAATCTCAGATTCAAGAACCAAAATTATATTTTTTATACACTTCCTAGCACACTCAATACCTTTTATCTTCATAGATTTTTCCAATCAATTGAATCAGGAAAACAAAGTTCCAAAAACAAATTAGCCCAAACTGACTCCTAAGGACAGAAAGGAATAATATACTCCTATAGTGTAGCAGAAAACCTCTTGTAAAAAAAGGTTGAGATTCTCCCACCATTCTTCTCATGTGTCATTGTAGTGACAAAATAACCTATTCTTGAAGCCATTTTTTAGCATTTTTATATCTTCAAGAACCTCTTCAGGATCTGGCAAAGGTATTACAGATCTGAACATTTCTCTAGTATATACATGTGAATCATCACTTTGAGAAAACATTTTTACTTGTAGCAACACAAGCTCTCTGGATTCACCATGTAACCATAAAATAATACATACTTCCAACTGAAAATACAACTGAAATTCTAACCTTGAAGTATGCAGACCTCTATCCACACCTTGTTCCTTTTCTTAGTGCTAAAATCACTTAACAAGGAAACATTTTATAACCTTGAAAAATAAAATACCTAGATGTATTGTATTAGCTGCAAAAAATATTGATATGAAGTCACCTTCACATTACCTTTGAAAAAATTTGGTAGAGTCACCACCTCTTTGCAAAGGACAAATTTGAATTAGCTAAGATCTCTTCACCCCACTCTGACCTTCTTCAAAACTAGGAAACTCACAACACACCCATATAATAGGATCTCATATAGATTCCTCTTTTGACTATGATCTCAGTCATAGGAGCCCAAAAATTTGCTTCATCTCCACTGCAATTCCACCTTTCTATTTTTAATATTTCTCCAAATATGCACATTAGTTCAATCAGAGAACTCGGAGTTGCCACTGACCATTTGTGAGATAGTATAAGTTTATCTTTTAAGAACTTGGACTTTCATACACTATTGCAATGACAAACAAAAAAAACCTTGACTTGCTTTATAAGTAAGAGGAATACTTATTTGTAAAACATGACTCTATAACAACCATATATTATTGATGACTCTTGGGTTGATCCAACAAAGTAAACTTGCTGACAATTATGTTGAAGTTGTTAACTTTTGTTTCCCCAATAGAGTCTTCAATTTTGTTAGTGACTCTTGGATAGGTTAAACTCCATCTGAATGTTGGATTTGATTTGTTTATACCAGAGTCTCCCTAATAAGGTCTACAAGACCTTTCTATTCTATGTCCCTAGTAGATTCGCCAATTTGTTAGTTGTTTTTCTTTTAATCTCCTTTCCTAGATGAGATTCTAAGACCAGGCTGTGGGATTAAAAATCTAGGACACAAACTCAACACCCTCAACAGAAAGGAGACAAGAGAAAGCCAAAATTAACAAGGTTAAATACCTTCTACACTTTGATCTCCAGATCACTCAGGAAGGTACACCTAATCTGCACACACATAAACCCTTGTGACAAACAATAGCTTGTAGATATATAACTGTGGAAAAGCTTTCAAACCTATAGGTAACATGTACCTCAATATTTTTACCAAATCTTATGTAGTATCCCACTTGCATAAAGTATGTTTGAAAACCAGACCTACTCTAACCTCCTCCTATAAACATGAAGGGAAAAGATTTTCATTGATGTATTGAATTAATGGATCTCTGAAATACACTAGATCCCACATAGACCAGTGCCTTATCCAATGGGTAGGAGAGTCAAACATAACATTGCAAAAGAAAGATTATGAACAAAGAAGATAACACATTCTAATATGTCTAATGCCTTACATCAAACATACCCTATTAATCAAGTTCTACTTGTGGATCCACCATTGTGCTCAAACATGCAACTACCCATTCAAAATTTCAAAGTATTTAACCCTCCCCTTGGAAAAAACCCTAGAATAGACAATACACTAATCAACATAACACTGAAAGACAAGTTTTCAATATCATTGATACCCAAACTCATACACGTCTGAAAAAATCCCCAAATCATAGGTATCCTTTAAACAACTCTATTGCAGATCTACAATAAACAAGACTAAAACACCCTAGATGCCTTAACCTATATGATTTGGAAATAAAAATGGAGACAACTTGATAACAGTATGACAATACTGAAGTTTCATTCATAAAGTTAACTATTATAATGAATGCTCTTCTCTGAAACCAAAAAGAGATCAAGAATACCCTATATGCAGAGAAAAGGAAAAATATCTATAGAGGAACCACACTTGGAACCTTGTTAGAATAACTGAGGAGGGGAGGGGTGAATCAGTTAGATCCCAATTATCTTAAAGTCCCAAATTCCTCCAGATGTATATAAAAACAATTTTAAACATATAATTCAACTTGGTTAAATGTATTATGTAATATCAAACTTTAGTCAATAGTGTTTACTGAGTATCAGTAAATTAATACTGTGATTACCGATCAATGTCAATGAAGATAAGTGTAAATAAAAATAGCAATCCACAACATTCATGCACATTCACACATACATTTTTAACGTGGAACCCTACTAAGGGAAAAACCACTTGGGACCGGTAACCCAAAATATTTTACTCTTCTGAAGTGAGCTCGGTGAAGAGCCAACCCTGTTAAAGGTTACAATGAACACTGTTAAATGTGACCTTGTTACAGGATTTAAAACTAACAGTTCTCTCTTGACCATGCATTCACTATGGAGTCAACAAGAAAATACTCAACATTCATTAGAATGTCATAATAAAGACTTTCATGTCCTACTCGATTAAGAGATTTATCTGTAACAATGGTTAAACTTATACAGTAATGATCTGATTCAAATACAACTCTTTTTTGTAGATTTTTAGATCTATGCTAAGTACATAATACCTTAGATCAATTTTTTCACTTCAGTTCATCTAATTCACCATACTTTTTTCTTCTCGGTAATTCTCTTTCCTCTGTTGCTCAGTAATGTCTACAGAAATGCTCAGCTTTTTCTTTAACCAGTTTGATCAGTCATGCATAAAATTTGCATGTGTGCATTAGGTGTGTACATACTTCAAAATGAATCTCTTGTCTCTTATATAGACATCATAGCTCATTTAATTTCTATCCTTAAGATTTTACCGCTTAATCTCCATCATTGATTTTACTGCTTAAACCTTCATCGATAGTTGTGTTAAAAACATGTTTCAATCTTTGTCATCTGATCTTCCTTGAATTTTCATAACTATTTGATCAAGATAACAATCTTTATCTTTTACCTCAAAATCATCAATTTCCAACTCAACATTCTAGTCGGCCTCGGTTTGAATTAACTTCTTGGTCAATATTGTGTTGTGTCGGCGATCCCTAGCTCAGTTATCACTATGCTCGATATACATTGTGTTTTACTCGGTGTTCACTGTCTCTCAGTGTATACAAAACTCTTCATTTACCGACCACATAAACTTTGTTTGTTCTAGTTCTCCAATTCATAATAGGTGTTTTCTTTCATTACGATACTCAAACAAGTTGACATCAATAAAAATATATCAACTGATAATGTCAATCATCATATCTGTAACTCGGTTGACTATCAACAATTGACTAGAAAAATACAATCAGTTGTAGTTCATCTGAACCTGCCCAAAATTCTTACAAATAAATGGAAACCTTTACAATAGAGAAAAGAAAGGAACTTATAGAAAAAGGAAACCCTAAAAAATCAATCTAATTGACATATGTCCTTCGATGAAATCTGATTTGCATTGACCTTCTTTCCTCCAAATGACTGATCTTTCTTCAAAAGATCTAAAAAACTATCTAATCTGATCCACCAAAATAGACTTGGGATTAGACCCAACGTAAAGACAGAACAAAAAAGGAACTGACAAGGGTTACAAAAAAAATGCGAATATGATCGAAAACCTAAGTCACCACCAAAAAACATTTATGAAACCATAATCACATAAAATATATCTCTTTGGCACCCTATGGTCACATAAATGTGACCCAAAATATTAGACCGATCCAATTACTTTTTTTGCAACTGGAAGAGCACCGCCATGGCCAAAAACCTAGAGAAACATTTAAATATTTAAATATCTTCCTTTAACAGTCACACCTGGCATGAAAAAACCTATCGATGACCTAGATCAAATCTTAAATCTATGTTTAAAACATAGTCGTCGATCTTCCCCTTAAAGTAATAACATATGGCATGTTTGACCATTCCACATCATCCCAGACCCATGATCCAATCAGGACAAGTGTCGCCAAAGCGTGATTCCATGAAGAATAACCAATGTTTATCTTTGTTCAAAGGAATTGCACACACCATCAGATCAAATCGCATTTGATCAACCTTTACTTCCTTCAACCCTAACTAGGTCCTACCATCTGCCATGCAGTGCAAAGGCATGAACCTGCATTGAATAACCCTTGTGCATCTTTATCTTTACAGGATCATGCCCACCTTCAGATTCATTTAGATCTGAGCATGATTTACCTCTACCTTTAACTTGGAATTTGTTGGTCCCACAACCATCTACGTGTCACATAGGTGCAAAGTCGTGAAGAATAACTTCCCTACAGCTCCAAATAGTGCAATTGCACCAACCATTGGATGAATCTAGATCTAACAATCCCTTATCTTTCTCTTTAGCTCTGGGCAGGACACGTGGCAACAACTCACAAACTTATGAGCATTCTTTTCTCTCTCTTCTGACTATCGTGACTACATGAAAAGATGCCATCTATCACCATGAAGAACCCTCTACTATATCATCTATGCGTGGGACCACAAAATTACCTTCATGTCCACTAGCTGGCCACCACTAACCGCTTGGCCTCAAACTGCTGGCCAAAAAGCCGCATACCTTTCAGGTTTTAACCATTACAGGCTCAGTTATAAAAACATCAAGTCCCTTCATCACACAGCCAATGTGGGACAAAGGACATAGAGTACCTCTGAACCAAAAATGGAGCAGAGAAAACAAGGAAAACTGTGACCACTTCCATCCTACATGACCGCACAAAAACAACCCAATGGCAACAAAATATAGATCTCCTCATCCCTCAGCAACCTTCTCACAAAGAACAAAGACACAAAACCCTCGCAACTAAATTTTTCCACCATGAAAGAAGGTTGAAGCTCTGCAAAAGTTTCAAAATGGTACTCACATAAATGAGTACCAACACCGCCACATCAATAGTACAAGAAGACACCTTGCATCCGATCTCCCATGTCCACATCATCAGCGTCGTGCAATGTCATCATCCACATAGGAGGGGTAAATTTTTTCTGATGTCACTATACATTGCATTAAATTTGACAACCGTATAGGCATCAGAGGCTGCATTTTTCTTTTTGATTCGATGGTTGTTTGGATGTCAATTTTAATCTCATGTTGGTGCTGCCTTTTTTATATGCAAACTTTGACGGTGGTTTGACCGTGAAAATTGGGCCTTTCTATTATGATGAGATGGCATTTTTATCATCAAATTTAGGCTCAAGATTATGCTGACATCATCAAAATTTGAAATTTTGGACTCCCCACCACATGCGGTTTTGATTTATATTCTGACTTTGAGAGGTCATAATTCAGTTATACATACTCCAATTTGAGTGCAATTTTTTTATTTTGGGTAGAATCTCCTAAATTTTTCAATGGTGCTATTCGTTTCTAGTTTTGGTGTACATATTTTGTAGAAATTGCAATTTTTTGTGACTTACTTGTTTAATCCTTGATTTTCTAACTTCAGAGGCTTCGTTCGGACTCATACTGACACATTTTCAGGTGCAATATTTTTTGAACGTGCATGATTTTTTGTCTACTTTCCATATCTGGTATCAGTTTGGAGAAATTTTTAGTGCACATATTACTTTCATAATTTGGTCTATTTTGGCCTATTTTGGCACTTGTAATTAATTGGATCCTTGAGTGATCTTGTGTCTTATCTTCTTAAGTATTATATAGCTTCATATTTTTTGTTGTAATAATCAAAATCAAAAGTCCATTTTGGCAAGTGGCGATTGTACATGCACTATATAAAAAGTGCCAAAATCATCTATTTTGAAGGGGCTCCTTGATTCATTGCATTTTGGGGGGATGCATTGATTTGTTGATATCATAATTTCATGTGAGAAGTAAATCATGGATGGTTTAATTAGATTGAAGAAAGGGAACTATAAGCAATGGACTGATTTATTTCTCGCTCATCTTAGTGAGCATAATTTATTTTCCTATTTGTATGAGCACATACCTACTATTCTTCCTTATGATCCAAACTCTTGGACAAAATTTCGTAATGTTATCTATTGGAATATGGATATGGATAATATTCGATTCCCTTGACAAATACAAAGATCATAAAAAGACTATTCCTGATCTTTGGACCTTTCTTTGGGAAATGTATGGAGATCCACATGTTCCTCCACTCCCAGTTGCAACTCCTACTTCTCCAATTGAGATCACTCCTACTGTTGCTCCTGATTATTCTTATACTGCTTCATCCATTGTTGTTTGTGATCCAGTGCAGTAGTTTATTCCTTTTCTTCTAGGCATAGCTTCATGGGATGACTTCTTGATAGATATTGTAGGTTTGTTTGTGGCGTCTCAGATTTCAGATTTGGAAGACATTATTGATTAAATTCATCTTCTCTTTGTTTAGGATGATCCTTCTTCAGTTTTTGCGAGGTAACACTCTGACCCTCATCTTCATTCTTTGCTTGATCCTTCTTCTAAGTTTGACATGATTGTGGATCCTTTGATACATCATTTGGAGGAGGTCTCTTTATCTTCAGATAAGACATTTGAGTCTTTGGAGATTGGATTTCATGAATCTAAAACTTCACTTGAGATATCACATTGCATGCTTTAGGTTGATCATGCTCATGTGTTGGAGATTCCTATTCAGTTTTATGAGACATCATTCTTTTTGAGAATTCTTCCTACAAATTAGGGAGGATTCACTGATACACCTATGATATCATTTCTTCCTAAAGGGAGGAACATAATTTAGTTTTCTTGGAGCAGTTTCTACATTGATCCAAGAGCATCTACCATTGGTGTACCTTCTACATTAAAGGGGGGCTTCTTTGCTTCTCTTCCTACTTCATATTTTGAGGAGGCATCTTCATACTTCATTTGGATTCCCCTTCCTTCTTCCTATACACAATGGCAAGCATTCTTGCATTTATACTTGCTTTATCTTCTTCCTAAGGGGAGAAATGTTTTTTGTAGGCATTGGACAATGTTTTGTCTTCACACACTTACTATCCTTGGAGTAGATTATTTATTATGGGGGGGTTATCATGTCTCCTCATTTCTTTTCTCTTATGAGAGGAATTTTTTATCGCATGGGGTTTTTTCCTTCTCAGACTTCTTTGAGAGTTCTATTACGTACTCGTCTCTCTTTTAGGGGGAGGGTTTTTCCCATGTGTTTTTCCCTCTTTCTCCACTTTATGAGGGATTTCACTGCATATCTTTTGCACTTGCATATTGTACATGCATACCTAACATGGCCTAGTAACTGGGACCCATCTTGCATTGTCATTGAGCATTGTGAGTTTAAGTGCATACCCCTAAGTTGCACTTAAGGGGGGGTGTTGGTGTAATTAAATATTCCTAATTACACTTTACTTAAATTTACTTAGGGTAATTCATTTCATAGTAGTTTTCATATGAGACACCTAGGAGTTTGCATTTCATTTTAGCACATTGTGTAGGAGAAATACCACTTTAGGTGGAGTTAGTTGTTATCTCTCTCCACTTTATGTGTGAGATCTACCTTTAGTGCTCTTATCACACTATCATCCTCTCATTGTTGCACATGTTTGCACATACTTCATTGTACAATGGAGGATGATTCACCTTTGGTGGACATGTGAGTATACCTTTTCTAGTTGATAGGTTATCATTTTCACATCTCCTAGTTATCATGCATTGCCTATATATTCAGGCACATCTACATTGTACTTAATTTGATTTTGTATCAATTTTTATTTGATCAATATTAAATCAATCAATTGATCATATTTGTCTCTCTTGTCCTATAAATTGAGCTTATAGATCTTGGAATTTTCATTCTTTGCCTTAGGAAAATTATTACAGTCTTGAATATCATTTTTATGGGTTTCAGGTCCCTCCAAAACCTGTTATGTATAGGGTTTCGCGTCCCTTCAAAAACCTATTTTTCACTTAATCAAAACATTGCGAAGATAAGCACTACTAATGTAGTAAGATATTTACCTAAGTTGTTGAAGCATGCTAATCTGGTGTGTAAGGAATGTTATTTGGGTAAGATAACTAAATCTACTTTCAAGAGCAAGACCTATTCTTTAAGTGGATTGTTAGATTTGGTGCATACTGATTTGTGTGGCCCTGCTAGAACTAGATGTTATTATGGAGATAGGTATTTCACTTTATTCATTGATTATTATTCAAGAATGATGTGGGTTACATTTTTTAAGGAGAAATATAAGGCATTTGATAAATTTAAGATGTTCAAAGCTATGGTTGAGAATGAGATAGGTATGAATCTGAAATATCTAAGATTTGATAGAGGTAGTGAGTTTACATCTAGCGAATTTAATGCATTTTGTGAGGAGCGTGAGATAAATATACAAATGTCTTCTCAACAAACCACAAATTTGAATGGTATTGTAGAGATAAGAAATAGAACTATCCTTGACACTGCAAGAACTATGATATTTGAATGGAATGTACCATAGATTTATTGGAGAGAATGCTCAGTTAGCACTATAGTATATACATTGAACTGATTTCAAATTGATAAATGCACTAGTAAGACTCCTTATGAGCTTTGGTATGGACATATCCCTATAGTGAAATACTTTAGAATTTTTGGAAGAAAATGTTATATCAAGAGAGATGAAGATTTAGGGAAATTTGATCCTAGATGTGATGAAGGAATATTTCTTAGATATTCTAAAAAGAGCAAGGCATGCAACTATTATAACAATAGGTTGAGGAAGGTAATTGAGAGTACTAATGTAAAAGAGGATGAAATTTATCATAAATAAGCTACATCTTGCAGTTATGAATCAGATGATGAGGTAGACAATCAAGTAATGCAAGCATAGAATTAGAATCTGAATCTAAATGGTTTGTTAGATCAAGTTTAAGAAGTTGTAAATGAGGAAGATAGAAACACAAGAGTCGGATAAAAATTAAAATCCTAAGAATCCAAGGTATGTAAAGCTATATCATTCAAAAAATTAGATTATTTGTGATAGGAATCAAGGTGTTCAAAGTAGAGGAAGAATTGATAGAAATGAAATTTGTCTGATTTCTAAGATTGAACCTAAGGATGTTGGTGAAGCATGAAAAGATTAGATTTTGGTTAAAGCTATGAAACAAAAGTTGGAACAGATTGAGAAGAACAAGACATGGAGTCTAGTTTCCCAACCTAAGTACAAGAATGTAATCGGTACTAAATGGGTATTCTCTAAACAAATTGAATGAAGATGGTGAAGTGGTTCAAAACAAAGCCAAAATTTCTTGTAAGGATACTCACAGATGGAAGGTATTTACTTTGAGGAGACCTTTTCTCCTATTCCTAAAATTGAAGTTGTTAGGATGTTTCTTGCATATAATACTTACAAAGATTTCAAGGTATATCAGATGGATGTTAAGTCAACATTTTTGAATGGAGAGTTGGAAGAGGAAGTCTATGCTGAGAAAACTCATGGATTTTCTTTGACTGATCAAGATTATATGGCTTATTTATTGAAAAAATATTTATATGGATTGAAACAAGCTCCTAGAGCTTGGTATGCAAGGTTAGATAAGTATTTATTGAAACTTGGTTTCAATAAAGGTACTACTTATTGTAACTTGTAGTTCAAAGTTGATCATGATAAAATTTTGATTGTTGATGTCTTTTTCGATGATATCATTTTTGGTGGTAATGACAAGTTGAGTACAAAATTTTGTGACAAGATACAAAAAGATTTTGAGATGTCCATGATAGGTGAGGTGAAATTCTCTCTTGGTTTGCAAATTACACAATCTGATAAAGGAATTTTCATATCTCAGTCCAAGTATGTGAAATAATTTTTGAAGATATTTGGTATGGAAGATTCTAAACTTGTTTCTAATCCTATGGTTATTGGTTGAAAATTGACAAAAGACGATGATTTACCTAAAGTCAATCAAACAAAATACAAATCAATGATCGGTGGATTATTGTACTTAACATACACCACACCTGACATTATGAATGTATTTTTCATTATTGGAATATTTCAAGTAGAATCGAAGGAATCACTTTTTGTTGAACTGTTAAAAGGATATTCAGGTACTTGAAAGGAACAATTGACTTTGGTTTATGACATGGTAAGGATGATGATTTTGCATTGATTACTTTTACTAATGTGAATTGGGAAGGTAATGTGGATGATATAAAAAGTACAAGTGGTGGAGCATTTATTTTGGGTAAGAGGTTAGTTTCATGGGAAAGTAAAAAGAAAAATTGTATATCACAATATATTTTTGAGGCAAAGTAGGGTTTTTGATATTGTTAACTATACACAAGTGACATGGATGACACAAATGTTGAAATATATCAGGGTAAGTATTGATGAGCCTATTGCTATCTATTGTGACAAATCCAGTGATATTAAAATTTCAAATAATCCAGTGTTACATTCAAAAACAAAGCATATCTCTATCAAAATAATTTCTTGAGAGACAAGGTAAGTGAGAAGGAAGTCAGATTGCAATATGTGTCTACTAAAGAGAAGATTGCAAATATCTTCATGAAGCCCTTGCCAAAGGATACTTTTGAGTGCCTTTAAGGTAAGCTTAGGGTGATTTCCCCTCCTAATTAGAGATAGAGATGCATTGATTTGATTTAATATAGTGTTCATATGGAGATCATCATTGTTCTAGATTGATGCTTTGGTGGCTACTAATCAGGTAGAGTAGTTAGTCTTGTCAGGTATGTTATTCAATTTTTGGGAGAGAGATTCAGTTGTTTTTGGCCTCTATGACTTAGTGCATAGATGTACCTTTGTCATTGATGTCAAAGGGGGGGAGATATTGATGTAAAACAATGTTGTGATACTAAGGTGGGGAGATTGTTCTCTTGTTGAGAAGCTTTGTTAGAGTATTGTGGATATTGTTGGTAGTATTGTTGATATGGTTTCTTTGTGCATTGATTTGTTTTTTCACATTATATATTTCCATCATTTCCAAGGGAGGATATTGTTGTATATTGTCCTGGGATATCATTCATATATTTTCTAGCATTGATGTTTTTTCATTGATGTCAACATATTCCTACTTTTAGTGAAAGTGTTCCTGGTATGTTTAGTGAGAAGATTAGTTTGGTATGGATATTGTATTGAAGATCTGACGATGTGAAATTTTAGATGGTTTCAAGGATTTTTTTAGTTGATCTATGTCAATTTATGAAGGTTTGCATGCTGATTTGAGTGAGATATGAATGAATTATCAAATACTAGTATTTTGGTTGTTCAAGAAGAGATAGTGTTGCATTTTTTGGATCAGTGTGGATTGGTTGTGCAATATTTTTAGTTGCTAACCTATTGGTGAGTTTAGTATATGGATGTGTGTCCTCATCTCTATTGGTTTGTTATTTGGATGCTAGAAAGATATTTTTATTAAGTGACAAAGGTTACTTATTGGTGTTCCTGATGAAGAGTGCAGAGATATTTGTAAATTTTGAGACAACATTGTTTTTGTTGATGTCATGGAATTTCATGTTGCTTCCTAATTTTTCTAGATCATGTCCTATTCATGTTTCTATATTGCATTGGGTTATGTGATCATATTTTGTGATTTTCCTATTGTGTATTGGTGTTGTTGTTATTCTTGGAAGCCATGATGGTGTAGCATGTTGCGATCGATTGAGGTGTGATTTGTGGATCTGAAGCGTGTTAGAGGATGAAGATTTGGAACCTAGCAATGTCTTTTCCAACATATGTTTGGATTTTATTAAATATTGTATTGTATTTTATTAATTATTTGTAATTTAGATATTAAGGTTGGCATCGACCTTGTTTATATTTTTAAGGTTGATGAAATTTATATAAAGATATAATAATTTGTAATTGTGAAAAGGATGAGGATTTATGTGTGCGAGTAAGAAGAGATTGTGTGAAGAGGTATGAGTGTAATTTGAAATTGGGGCAAAGATTTGATCTACTTCATTGGAACTATTTTGGCCTGACAGAGATGCTATCAGTCAATTCATAATTTGTGGATTGTTACCCACAATGGATTTTATTCCATTAAAATTTGTATTGATTATGGTTGTATCCCTCATTTGTATTTGAGAAGTGAGCTCTAGGAAATGTTCTTGAATGCATGTCCATTCCCCTTGTAATAATCCTAATATGGTATAGTTCTTTTAACATAGTACATCATCTTGTGCATTTGATCCCCACCATGGTTTTTCCCTTAACCGGGTTTCCACATCAAAAATCTTGCTATAACTATTGATTGATGTGTTGTGATCTTGCATTAACATTTATTTATTTAGATATGGGATTAAGGTTAAAGAGTTGGGTAAAGTTTTGATTTTTCAGACTCAACTGATTCACCCCACCCCCCCCCCCCTTCTCAGTTGTGTGTTTCCTTANTTTTTCAGACTCAACTGATTCCCCCCCCCCCCCCCCCCCTTCTCAGTTGTGTGTTTCCTTATTTATAACACTACGAAGGTTAACTGACATTCTAATCCATAAAAGTGGTTGTCAATGTCGTGACCAGAAAGGAAGAGGGCCTAGGTATTGATGTAGTAGGAGGTTTCAATGATGAGGCAATGTCAAGCTTAACCATTGTCGCTCTTCCTCTTTTCACCTTATGGGAAATAGGAAAAAAAAAGGGTGCCCTCAACAACTAAGGGGAAAGTTCCAGAGGAGGTAGCTATGTCTGCAATGACCTCTTATCATTACCGTGATTAGTAGGGAAAAGAATGTTCGATAGGATGGGGAATACAAATGGAAGTAAAACCTTGGACTTTGAAATAATGGGTGTCTTTTCTTTGTCCATGCTAGGCACAAACAAAAGAATAAAATACATCAATGGAGGCTATGAAGTCGTCATAGGATGTGGAGGGTTCCCCTAAGCTACATGCTTACCTTATTCCTCTAATGAAGAGGGAAGAGAGGAAAAAGCATGCTAAACCACAGGGGAGAGATGAGATGAATGAATTTAAACATAGGAGGGGAATATGTTCTACATATTTGAAATATATCTCCTATAATTTTACTTTGCATAAGTACGGAATGCCATATTTGTTGAGTACATAGGGGCCCTATTGATGTAGGTCATAAGTGATCCAATAAGAAGCCCCTTTGGGATACTATAGATTGATAACCAGTGTCCCACATTGTATGGATGAAACCTTGATGTGAGAACTTAAGGTAGTTATACACCACTAAGGGGACCATTCCCATGGGGAACAACCAAGGGATACCTAGCTTGACTAAAAAAAGGTCTAACTCAAAGATAACAATAAATATCTTAGAAACTTACTTGGATACCACTAGGATCATCAAGGTAGTTGATCCCTAAGGGGGAAGTTATATTTCATCATGAGTCGTAATGGTGGTCAAGCACTCATCAGGTTATCCACAATTTAGCTCATTCACAAAGAGTACCTCTTCTATGATAAAATATACTGAACATGCGGGATCAACTATCACATGCCTCTTATATAATGTTCTCATTAATGCACATTGGGATATATAGAGGAGAAGGTTATTTTCTAAGGGGTCATCAAGAGGGGTAAATGATATCTCTATATTACATGTCCTTCAATTAGATGGAAATATGAGAGTCATTGTCACCATATTAACAAATGGACTATCACTCAAAAGAAATAAAAATAGTGTACAAGACCTAGATTTACATTGGTTTTACCAAAATGTGTAGAAAGGAATTAACTACCCTTGAGATTGATTAAATACAAAGGTTAAAATCAACTCTTACACCAACTCACTTTTATTAGTGCTATGGTGAGTTAGGGTGATCAAGACAAATAATTGATAAACTAGAATTTAAAACTTAAAGTAAATGCAATGTGGAATAAAAGAGGTAAATTAACTAAGCCACATTAATAGATAAAAATATTTTGATTACTGTAAATGAGAGAGATAATTATTGAGATTAATTTCCTATCTCCATGTGCTCACTATCTTTGATGCTAGCGTAATTTTAAGAGTAGAAAATGGATATATGCCAACAGTGTGGCATGTGTATGTCCTATGTGGATAGAGCACAAAGAACAAGATAGAATAACCAATACCAATATAACTTAATGGAAAAAACTATCCTCACAACCAGAAATAAAGAGCATGATTATACTATTAAAATGATCAAAACTAGAGAACACAAGGGAGAGAGAAAACTCATAGAAAAGGAGGTATAAAATTCCAAAGAGATTTCACACCTTCTCCTCCTCTGAAAGATACACACAAGAAATAAAGAGAAAGTGTTGATTCTATTTGGAGACCTACCTCAATCAAGTCTCTATTTTTGTGTTTCCACCTCCACAAGAGTTAGATAGATAGATGAAAATTAGTAATAGATAAGTGAAATATAATAGATAAATAATAATAAAGACAATAAGACATTGATGAAGATAATATCTATCATGCTAAAAAAAATGGGATGAAACGATATGTTGAAACTCCCCTTTGAAGCCACAAAGTCGGAGCTCAATGGAGTGAAGGAAAGATGATGATGATGATGATGATGATGATGATGATGCAATATTATGAATGTTGAGATATTGTGAAGAAGTTTTCCAAATGAAAGAATCAGATCAAAAAAAATACAGAGAATTTGTCCGTGAACCACAAAAGTGTCCAAGAAGCTTGAGAGTGTGTAAAAGAGGTCACAAACTTATCCATAGAGAACCAAATGAATCTCAAAGATCAAGTTTAATTCATCCAAGTGATTCCAAATATTGATGGATGGTGATAGGAGGTGTTACATTGCAAGATTGGTAGTTTTAACATCTCAATAGCTCACTACACTTCTATAGATTCACAGGACAAGTGTGAACCACACAGACATCTTCACAGTGCACACACCTCTTGAGTCGATTAGGTTGGGTGATCATGAATCCAGATGGTAAAAATGAAAAGTGAATGGAAGGACGTAGAGGCTTGCATGGAATTTGTTTTACTAAGGTAGGAGCATCGTGCAATGATAAATTATACAGGGTATAATTTTATAACACCACACATAATAAACCATTATGCATATATCAAATAGACAAGTTACAAGATAATATAAGATATACCTCAGAAAAATCCTCATAGGGGAAAAACCATTCCTTTAAAAGGCTCCATACTAGATATCATATTATTGAATAGTCATAAAGAAATACAAAACCCTTACATATACAATGAATACTAGACATTCCATTTTTTTTACTACACCATTGTATCTCTTAAGAAATTTGATTTGATTTTCAAGACCATGGATTTGTGCTTTCATCCCTTTTATTTATTGTAATAGTTGGACCTAGATTTATTCACTTATTTTTTATGGAAGGTATTTCTTCAAGTCTCATGTTCTTGCTAAGGATGAGGCTAATTTTTTTTAGCTTGACTTCCCTTATTCTACATCCAAGACCCTAGTTTGTAGTTGTGAAGCCCATACAAGAAATATTGACTAGCTATAAGATTTCATTGAGAGCTAGTAATTAAAAGTAATTTACATTTCTAATAGGTTCATTTATTCAAGTTTTATATTCTTTTTTTTTGTTTCACTTTTCAATTTTACTTGAATTTAATAAGCATTTGATTTTAGTATAAGCTACATTCAAAATATGGAGGCATACGAAAGGTAATTGGACTATTTCACAATATTCTTTAAAGAAATTTAGTAGCATAAACTACAATATAGGTAGGATATAAAATGGTTTTACTAAAGATGATTTAAAAACTTTCTAATGAAAGCAAGGGGAAACAATAAATCCCAATGCCAAAATAAGAGCTTTAGAATATAGTGCACAAATACATTAAATTGATTATTCACATTTAGTAATTCATCCTCAATTTGTGTGAATTTGTCATATTTTTTACATTTACATTAAAATAAATAAACTCTTTTATTTAAATAATATTTTGTTATTTCTCAGCATTAACCTAATATATTTCATCTATCATCCCTAATTCCTAACCTAAGGTAAAAAATAATAATTATCAATCCTTATATTTTTCCCCTTTCATCTTATGAATTAAATAAATAAATTTTATTTATCATTTTAATTTTCTTCGCTTGTCACATCCTCCAACATTTTTCATTAGTCTTTAAGCCTCACCTAATCTTCCACTATAAAATTACACTCTTAATATTATCAACCCCTCACATCAAATGATACATGTACCCACTCATATACAAAAGCATGGACCCATGTATATATCACATGTCTTTGGTTCCATATCACATGGACCACTCCCCACAAAATTTTACAAAAAGAATATTTAATTTCTTTATTTCTCCCACTCCCATCTCTTGGGATTGTGAAGACAAATCTTGATTTTATGAAAATATCTCCACCCACACCCAAAAGTACACTCTACCTTTGAATCCATGGCATGGTCCCACTTGGTACCATTCTATGAGGTGAGAGAAAAAATCATCCTCCATGGTCTTAATCTATATCTCTTTATTCTATCCATCCATCATTTTTCATCCTCAACATATATGTCAAAAATCTTCCCATTTTTAACAAATCATACACTTTACAATTGATTATCATTATATTGCTAAAGTTATTGGTTAGAATACATATATTCGATACAATGGGCTCAAGACATAGAATCAAAATTCTTATATAGGTCAATTTTATCAAATTCTATTTTGGTTTGGATTTTCTTTACCTAAGCTTGACTATTTGTTTTGTTTATGTCATAAATAATTTTATTAAAATTATCATTTACATTGATCCAAAATTTATGCATAGTTATTTGACATGTCTAGTGGGACCCATTTTATAGATCTACTAATCAAAAGATGGCTCTTTTTAGTTTTAGCATTTGTACGTGAAAATGGAAAATGCATTTCTATTTGTAAAAAGTGACCTATAAATTGGGAAAATCATGATTTTTTAATGGGAATGCACTTTTGAGACCTCAAATAGAATGTTTAGTGAATGCACCTTAAGAAAGGAAAAAATAATCTATAGATAGATGAAATCCCAAACATTTAGGCAAATGCATTCCTAAGAAAGTGAGTAGACTACTCTTGTGAATGTACTATAGGATAAGAGAATGCACTCTTCATTTTGATGATAACAAACATCACTTGGAAAATCTATTGGAGATATATTCCTTCAAAAAATTGAGCGAATACATCTACGAATAAGAAAATACATTATTTTTTATATTAGGGTTTCAAAGTTGAGGTGAAATCACCCTTAGTCACCCTGATGTCATAATTTTAATTAATCTACTTTGAGATAGGTGGTATTGATCTATATTTGGGAAAATATTGAGATTTGGGAATTCAACAATTCTATTCATACACAGGAAAATTCACTTTGATTATTGATAATTTCAATTTGTGAATTAGTAGCTAGAGGTAAGGTATAATTAGTCCATTTTAGATTTTAAAAAATATATATATTACACTTCCAATTTTATATTCTATCTTATTAAATATTTTTGTCTCATGAATTATACCCTTGCACCATCATCAACAAGAGGTTGGATCTATCCCTAGCACCCATTATCATGGGGTGGGTGTCCCAGCCTATCAAATCTAATAATATTTTTCTTTGATCACTTTTACATATAATATTTATTGTGTAGTGTAAAATTGATGGTTAAAAACTAAAAGAAAAAAACTAGACTAATATAGTCTTATGTAGGTTCATGGTCAAAGATCACCTTCTTTCTACCAAAATAGGTACTAAATTAGCATAGAGGATAAATTAATCTAGTTTTCCATGTTTGGGGTCTTTTGTATGTGCTATGTTTGATAACAATTTTTTGTGTGGAGACTACTACCATGGTTTGCAAAAAGTGTACTTTTTAAGAAACTTAATATATTTGCAAAGTATTGTTATTTGTTCTTTACAATTAGTTACAATACAAAATAGAAAAAATGCATTATCATGTGTTCAACATAAAGAAAATAAGGAATTCTATTGAAAAGTCTGAAGGCATCATTTTGAAGTAAATGCGTAATTGCACGAATTGAGTCTAGCAAGCAAGATTATATCCAAAAAATTTCCATAGAATTTTTGATCTTTTGAGTCTAAAGGTTAATGCGTCCTTTTTAGGTGTAGACAAGACTATATAAAACTTAAAACTTGTAAGATCTTATCAACTACTACATGTTTATATTGTAGCAGGGAAACATTAAATAAAAAAGATGAATGGTTGTGTTGTAAACTAAATTGTGGGAGAAGTTAACATTTAAACTCAAATAATAAAAATTCATGGATAATGTCTATCATATTTAGTTGACTATCGGTTAAGATTCTATTTTTTAAAAATTAATAATTATAACTAGCTATTATGTAAGGTTATATATCAAATAAGATACTTCGCATTATTTGTAATCGATATGTTGGCAATAGAGATTCAACATGTCTTACATACTTCAACAAGCATGCAAACTAGTAAGTTATTTTTAAATAGAAAATTTACGTTTAAAATTTACACAATCAACTATTGCTAAAATTTATTAAGATAAAATGCATTGGCCATTGTCAATAAAGTGTTTCACTTATTTGAAAATACATACAAAATACCTAGACTAGTTAAGTGGATAACCATAACTATTTAGTTTTAAATCCAATGGATTGGCTATCTTTTTCACATACTTCTATGATTTCTTCCTCCATACTAATATCTATTAATCACTTCCCCTGATAAAATGATGCATTCCACTCAAATCTAGAGGAGAAATCTCTAATTGTTGATGCCTTATGTCTAATGAGTGTGCTTTGTTGTTTTTCATTTTCATTCTCTTAAGCCATCAATGAGTGTACCCATAGGGGTCACATTATATTTTTAATTATTTATCATGGTGTTGGCAAGAGCCTAAGAATCTTCTCATATCATTTATTCTATGCCCACATCAAGCCTAGAGACCTCCATTGCCTCTATTATGGATAGAGACATCATTTCCTCTACATATGAAAAGTCATTATATTAATTTCACGAGTTACTAACCAACCCCAATGCAAGATATGAAGGTCTTCAAACTAAAATTACAAAGACATTAGTTTTTTTTTCATGCAAATTCCTTATGCATAGCCCTAACCTACTTTGGATTTATTCAAACAATTAAAGATTTGGACTTATTTAAACAATTAAAGACTAAAATTAACATGCAACTACCATTAATCTTATTTACACATTTTCTAAGTGATTACCTTTTAACAAACAACACCTAATACTCCCTTCTTAACAAACTCCAAAAGAGAAGAATAGACTATTAGAGACAACGTACCAACTTCAAAATGAACAAACTTAGTATATTGATTCAAATGGTAGCTTGAAAATATACAACAGATTGATACATAAGAAACCATATGAGAGAGAATAAGAATGAATTTTTAAATATAAAAAATAAACATTAAACAAAAAGCTAAAAAACAATTTATTATCTATTAGATAATATCATAAAAATTGATAACGCAACTAACAAGAGCGTAAAAACCCACATAACCTATCAATCAAACTAACATAAAGTAGGTACAAACCATGACCAAATAAGACTTTGCTACACCGTACTAAAATAAGCAGGGAAATCTAAAATAGGCAGGGGAATCTAGAAGGTGTGAAATTAATCAAAAACAAACAACAAACAACTAATTATCACTAAGAGACTTCAGTCATTTTGTATTTTGTGATTTCTTTGAACAAATAGACACAATCTTCAAAGGAAATCCACTTAATTGAGATAGAAGAATCAATCTGTTAGAATATAAATTAATTACCTACAACTACCACTATCAGCACCAGCCACTACCTGCACAGTTAGACTGGAAACTTCCAGCACTCTCCAATATTGTCCACACACCCTATGCACAATGTGTACAATTCCAAAATGTTCTCATAATTCTGGAGTATTCTGAAGACCTCTATTTATAGAGGCAGTTGTAATGTCTTGAGCATCAGATCTTTATCTGATCATAGTGATTAATATAGAGGATCCTCCATTGATTTCTCTTCCTCTGTTTCTCTGTGTGTTTCTCTGTGTGTGTTCCTCTCTGTCTTTGCTCTATTTTTTACTCCAATTATGTCTTCTTTGTTTGTTTCTTCATCTCTATTTCTCACTGTGCTCAGTTTTTCAAACATGGTATCAGAGCCCAAGGTTTTTCAACAGCCTGGGAAGCTAAAATTTTGTGAGTGAAATAATCCAATGGAAAGTTGATGTTTGAAGACATTGAGTAAAGCTAGTGCTGGTTTGTAGCTGTTGTAACAGTTGGACAATGTGAGAGCGCTTGTTGTTGTTGCTGCAATCAATTTTTTTTTTCAGTAATTTTGCGAAAGGTGGTTTTGAAGGCTTAGAAATGTGCATTGTGAGTTGGGTGAAGAGAAAAAACTACGAATGAAGTGGAAAGGTTGAATGAGCTGCTTGGAAATAAATTGCACATCCCAATGGACTGTGAGATGATAGTAGTGTTGAAGTGTTAAGGGAGATTGTTGCTCGAGAACATCCCAAGTTGCATAGGGTATGCAAAAGCTACTAAAGGTGAGCTATTGTGTGCTTTCATTTGGAATAAAGAGTTGCATGTTTCTTGCATTCCTTTCTATATTTCTATTGTTTACACGAAAGTTATATTGAGAATCTTTGTAAGTGGTAGTCTACAGGAGGAAATTGTTGTTTATTTTTTCTCAGCCCCTGCCCACTTTATTTGAAAAGCTTTTCAGCTGATATTCTCCAAAGAAATTGATAGTTTTATTTTGTAAAGTGATTGATAGTATTTGAGAGGCTCTTGAAAGAAGGCCAATCTCAAATAGTGTGCAATCACGAAGTTGAAAATGTATTGTATCTGAGTTGTTGTAAGGGGTGCATTATCGGTTGTACCCGACACCTCAAAAGTTTTCAGTTTTACTTATTGATGAACCATGTATCTGAAAAGGAGTCCTATAGAACTGGTGAGTACAATGGCTGGGCACCCATGTATCTCGGTAGATGGATTTCTTTTCATATGGACTCAATAATCACTTTTCATCCAAGTGCAAATCGAGAAAATTCCAAAGTGATGATGGTTTCCCCGTAATGATAACTTGTAGTCATTAGAACCACTTTGGTTCGTGGTTAGCCTTAAACCACTTTCTTATTTCATGTGTGAGGTTTGTGGTGAGCTAAAACCACTTGAGTGCAAAGTTTGTGGTGACTGAAAAAGTACTTCAAACTTGCACATTGGTTAGGGGTAATCTGTGAAAACCCAACAGTGATTGGGGAAACAATGATTGTAAATGGGTACCTAACAAGGCTTTAAGCCGGGACCCATCATTTCTATATTATGGGGGGATATCTAAGACACTTCGATAATTAATTTATGGGGGGATGTTAGAATATAAATTAATTACCTACAACTACCACTGTCAGCACCGGACACTACCTGCACAATTAGACTGGAAACTTCCAGCACTCTCCAACATTGTCCACACACCCTATGCACAATTCCAGAATGTTCTCATAATTCTGGAGTATTCTGAAGACCTCTATTTATAGAGGTAGTTGTAATGTCTTGAGCATCAGATCTTTATCTGATCATAGTGATTAATATAGAGGATCCTCCATTGATTTCTCTTCCTCTGTTTCTCTCTGTGTGTGCTCCTCTCTGTCTTTGCTCTGTTTTTTACTCCAATTATGTCTTCTCTATTTGTTTCTTCATCTCTGTTTCTCACTGTGCTCAGTTTTTCAAACACAATCTTAAAGAAAATGTTTATGTATTGTTTTTTTTTTTCACTTGATATCCTTAAACAATAGCTCTGTTTAGAACTAATGTAAATACTACATTTATTAAGATACGATAAGAAATATAATCTAATTTATTTTCTTTTAATTTTATTTTTTTAATTTACGTACTAGTTGATTCTAGCTTAAAATAGAACGATTTTAAAATTATTTTATTTTATTTACATATTTTATATACTTAAAGTTATTTTATTGTATTTATATTATTTAGTCAAAAATTAGGTTTATTTATTTAATATGTAATCTTCACATAAGAATTGATTTATATTTTTAGTTTTTAGAATTATATTGCATTTATGTTCTAATTTTTATTTACATATATGCCACGCCTAATGACTCTACTATAGGAGGTCTTTAACATTATAATATTCATTCTTGGTTTCAACTGACTCCTTATAATAATAATTATGCTTGGCTTCAACTAAATCTAAATAATCCTCATTCCTGAAAGTCAAAGTAACAATCCTTTCATGTGGCAAACATGAAACATAAGAGGTGGCGGTAACAAAACAGTATGTCATCAACATGAACAAGTAGAGCACCAAAAAATAATCTGTCAATTTTTTAATGCCTCCCGTGAATGGTCATCCTCATAAGCATAGAAGATGGAGAATAGATTATACGCCTTCAAGTTTAATGCATGTATCCAAAATGTGGATGCATAGACAGGGCGAATATGGAAGCGTAAAAAGGGCATGTAAACTGTTGTGCAGAATACCACATTAAAGTGCATGCTTGACAGTTGTAACTACAATGCAGCCACTTTACATGAAAACTACTTTATATTTTGTTTGTAACATAAGTTCCAAACTAATATGATTTCGTGAACAGAAAACATTAGGAAACGTTGGAAGCTTTTTTTTCAGAATTTGTTAATAGAAAGTAAAACTGTAGCAAAATTAGCACGGACAAATCAGAAAATAGTAAAAAATCAGGATTTGAAAAAAAAAATTCTGTTGACTTGATTCTCAAACAATAGTAATTTCATATTGCTGAGGGCAGGCCCGGAATTTGACGGTCACCACTACCTGTCATATGATTTTTTTTAATGATAGTTTGGTCATTTTAATACTTTTTATTTTAATGTTTTAAAATAAATATTGATTATCAAAAAATTTCTAATTTACCAATAAATTTTAAATTCATATGTTTATTAGAAACTTTTATTTGTGATAAAAATAACATAAAATTAGTAATATATGAAAAAAAAATCAAATTAATTATGAAAGCTTCTAAGTTTATAAGCTTTATTTTAAAAGGATTCTAAATAATATAAATATATAATAAATAATATAAAAATATGTATATTACATACTAATATTTTAAATTAAATTGGTAAAACAAATTTCTAAAATTCATATATTATGATTTAAAAAATTCTGAATTGATATAAATATATAATAAACAAAATAGAAACATATATATTATAAAATAATATATATTTATTATATCTGTTATAAAATAACATATATTTATATTATTAAATAAAATACCATATTATTTATAACAATTTTTGACAAGTTATTAATAAAAAACGGTCAATACGACTATCAAATTCACAAATTCACAAAAACGACCAATACAGCTATCAAATTCACATTAGTCCCCTATAAGGTATGGACTAACAATGAAGGCTCTAGAAAATAGCAATCACTCAAGTTAGATCGAAGGTGAACACATCAATGTTACGTAGATTCGAGTTATCCTCTACATCATTATTATCCACACATCTACTACATCAAATATAATGCACACTTATAATCAAATTCGTTGACGTCAAAAAGGTTGTAAAAATTAGAATTTAAGTGCGAAGGTAATCATACTTATTTTATGTGTCGCTAGGTGGAGGCCTGCAGTAACGGAAGTCGTCGCAAAGATTTGTATTATTTTACTCTATGAAAGCTTATGGGTTTATGAGATGACGAGGATACAAATGGAGACTTCAATGTCGTGACTCTAATACAAGATTTAAAAAGTTTCATTAACTGGAGAACCGATCAAACATGGTTTCTAAATATTCTTTAAATTGTTCCCTGCTATGATGTGGGCCGTTGTGCCATGTGGACAGCAATGTCGAATACGTAACTGTTTACAGAAATTTACGTAACAGACAGCTGGTGGTACGCAAGCAGCTCAAGATGTCCTGTTTGAAGCAATGCAGCTTGGTTCGATGAGTCCCTTAACCAAAACAGCCCGAATCGGTCTCACATGGACAAACTCTTTGTTCTATTCACCACCGCAACCACTGCTTTGATCACCATGTTTGAAGGACACCGATCCGCTCTGCAAGTAACCCTTCTCATCCTCCTGCTCGACCCGAACTTGACCCGTACCTCGAGTCGAAATGCGCTCAGAAAAAGTCCTGAAAACCGAGGCCGGATTAATAGAAATGCGCCCCCATCTCTCCGATCTCGAGATGTGCTCTGCACCGCCAACAAAGCTGCAGTTTCTGCGCAAACCAGGCGTGAGACCCTCGGGCGTTGCGATATACCACTGCGTCGGCTGGTCCATCTCGTTGTACTCCCTTACCAACGAGCAACCCGTCAAATCAGAATTGGGAGCTCCGTTCGTTGCTTCGCCATTGGAAACATCTCGAAGCAGGCTAACTTCGGCTCCGTTGTCAATAACTACGGTGACCTCCTCGGGAGGCGGCTGCACTTCAGCTAAACGGAAGTCAGTGGTGGTGGAAATTGAGTCGTCCGCGAGCACAAGACTCGTCCGGCAAACCGGGCAAGACTTGTGAGTGAAGAGCCAGCTGTCAATGCACTCCGGATGAAAGGCGTGGCTGCACTGGGGAAGCAACCGCAGCATCTCGTCTTCCTGGAAGTCGGTGAGACAAACCGCGCAATCAGAGCATTTGGCCGGTACTTTGAGTCCCTTCACAAGACTGTAGCTGAAAACGGGGAAACTCTCGATGACCGCGCGGTCAACGCCCCGGGCCGCTGGCCAGTTGAGGGCCTCCATGATATTACGACCGCTCCCGCGCTCTTGTGTTCTTTCCCAGTTGGTGCTTCGGCATCGGGAGAATGTGGAGAAAACGCACATGAATATAAAGAAGCAAAACAGCACAAGGATGATGAATGGTAGGGAAGGACTGAAGGCGTGCTTTGAATGGCAGCCGCTACTGTTGGAAATATCCGTATCATTGGTGGCGCCCAGAATCACTAGTTTCAATGGCGTAACAGACAGCAGATTTCTTTCGGCAGGGAACAATGCAGCGAATTTCACCATCTTGACGGAAACCAGTTGTGTGCGATACAGACTTAGAGAGTCTGGTATTCAGGTTTCAACGTTTTCTCCATCTACACATCGTCTCGAACAAAGGTCGCGAGGTATTACTTATAGGAAACGCAGTTACCCAGATGAGGGAGACACGTAGGCCTTGACTTTACTTTTGGGCAGACGATTTTACCAGCATTCCTCGCCCCCGGTACTCCCTCCCCCGAGTACTATGCCTTGCGAAGACTTTAGAGGATACGTCTGCATCAGAAAACTTTCAATACATTCCTCAGCCCCCATTACACAAAACACCTCGTCAGCATTTGCCCACCAACACATCTCATTTAAGCGGAACTACAAAATATACCTTTATTTATTAATATTCTCATAAATTAGTTTTGTCTCTTAACATCCCCCACTCTCTCTCTCGATTCTAGTTTTTTAAAGATTTTATATCATCCATTAATTTATTTTATTTTATTAAAAATGTTAATCCGAAAATATTCAAATAAATATATGTATATTTATATGTTATGTATAATAGAATTGGTAAAAGCATTTTATTTACAATTAAAAGGTTGTTAATCTTGGATCTAGTGGTCTATGAGTTATTCAAGTGAAAGTTTATGGATATTTTAATAGATATTATTGTTGGGTGTGTATGTATATTTTATATTTTGTAATTAATAAGATATGAGGCTTGCTTGAACTTTCAAATGTGTTTAATGGGGATATATTGGGTACTACTACTTAGTTAGCAAGTGGTCAAAAGAGTTCATTGGAGGAATACAATTGAGTTTTTTGGTTGATTATAAAATCCATTTAAAGAATATTTTTCAAGTCAATTTGATTTAAAGAAGAAAAAGACCAATATGGCAATGCTTAAGTATCAATTACTTATACATTTGGTAAATTAATATTTTATAGAATATTAAATCATGCTAACAAAAGTACCTAGGAATCTTCCACTAAATTGTTTGATGTTCTCTTGCCTCTAATTAGGAGCCTTGGGCTGACATTTTAGTCTAACATTATAACAGATTTTAAAATTAGAGTCTCATGTTAAATTTTCCTGCTAGCTAATTTATTTTCCTTATGATAAAGTAACTTTATACAATATTAAGTAGTGTATAGAAAATCATGGTGTGGTATTTCTAGAGTTTTACAAGGTTTAATATCATACTACTCAACATATTTGAATAAATGAGTCATCCTCATGTTATGTTAAGAATGAAATTCAATAAATAGAATGGAAGTTAACTAAAGTGATAGAAAATAGGGGCTTTTGTCTTAGGTAAATAGACTTTCTATTCATGATGATGTTAATATAATGAAATATTTAGCAATTCAAATCCTTATTTTTCTTTGGTAGAAGTTTCTATATAAACATAAAGATACTATAAATCAAAATATATTGAATGGAATATGTTCATTGATCATTACAAAAATGGAAATAGAAGCATAATATTTTTTTCTAGATTTGTGTAGAACCTATCAAATGAGATATTAAAAAAAAACTCTTTCCTTGCACTAAGTGATCATGAGTTCTATGAGTAACATAAGGTGTACGAGACTGTATTCTTGTTTTGGCTTTCTAAGTCATTTTATGTTTTCTTTTCTAAACGGATATCATGTTTCCCCGATGAATTTTTATGGGTTATTCAAGATTATATATCTATAGTTAAAATATTCATTATATTTTTTGAGGTTTTTATTCCTTATTTTGGCCTCATTTATTGTTCTTCTTTCGGGTGTTTCAATTTAGAAAATAATTTTATTATAATCCATTTATGGTAGTTTTCTTGTGAATGTGTGGGTTTCTCCCTCTAATTGGGGTGGACATTAGGATTCTTCGAAATGAAATCCTAACTTGAAATTATTAAATCTATAACTAGTTTCAATAGAGGGAATTCTAGTTGAGATCTCCACTTATAAAATATGGATTTATAAAGAAATTCTAAACTATAAATGTGTAACTTGATAAAAGGAAAACAATTCAGGATTGTCATGATCAAGTGGAATGTGCTTTGATTTTAAATTTATTTAATATATTGCCCTCTCTAAGGGGAATTTAAAAATAAATTAGAAACAACTAATGTATTGATATGATAAAAAAAAATTATTTTTTATCGAAGTGGACATTTTCTAGTTAGTTTCAGTTAACTAAAGATCATGAATTTTTTTAGAAAAGGTTATCCTATGGTAATATATAGCTCATTCAAAAAATATTGGGACACAAATTTTGATCTAAGGGAAGAGATACCTAATTCATTCTATACATTAGTCACATTATCATTTTTTCCTATGTACTTTTACAGGGAAAAATATTTGAAAGGATTTGAGGACATTTAGTGAATTTTTTAAAGTTTCTTAATGAATGAATTCAATGTCAAAAAATCAAGTTTTCTCAAATTTGTATGAAAATTGATGTTATAAATGGTCTTCATGAGTGCATTGATATAGAGCATTAAAATTAAATCTAGGTAAATGATATGGAGAATAAGAAAAATCATTTCTTGATGTTTTTATTATAACACTTGTATGGATATGTTTCAATTGTTAGAATTTGAAAAGATGAATAACCTAGAAAAACTAATACAAACAAATAAAAATGAAAAATGTGAATGCAAATGATACAAGATAAAAATAGCCACACATAGTCAACTTCCACAGGAGAATTGCAAATGTTAAAGAAGTAAAATAGCATTAGAATAATGTAAGAGGAAAATCTATGGAATGCAATTACAATGTAATAGAATAGACTAAGACTAGCTAGGAGTGAGTACATATAGGAAATGGGAGAGGTGAGTGGTGTAAAATAAAACCAATCAAAAATGACTGCCACAATAGCCTAAAACTAGCTAGTGTAACTCACATAGAAGATGTCAACACATTACATCCACCCACATTAATTACTCCCTTTATTAATCCTAAGAAAGCTCAATTAAATATATAGAAAAAACTTAGGAATAGGAAAATAAATAACCAAATAGAAAAGAAAAACCTACACCAAAATTACCCCTTAAGCACAACTTAGGTGGATGAAAATATGACGGGTCCTAGAAAATAAGACTTTATTAATTACCCACATACACAAAGTCTCCCTAAATGAGAAGAAGCCCCCACCCCCAAACACACACACGCACAAATGGAGAGAGAGAGAGAGAGAGAGAGAGAGAGAGAGAGAGAGAGAGAGAGAGAGAGAGAGAGAGAGAGAGAGAGAGAGAG
>MU223802.1:3573873-3590785 GCA_018584345.1 Thuja plicata | reverse complement strand
CCTTTACAACTAGATTTTCCTTGCTCACATTCTGGCACGCCCGGTGGGACCCACTTCACGGGTTCCTTTTCATTGTTTTTCTTGCAAACTAACCCTCTAAGCTAATGTGTTTTTGTTGTTTGAGTATATTTTGCAAGCTCTTATTTTCTTTTGTAGGTTGAAAAGGGAAAGAAGACTATATTCCTTCTATCTTCTTTCTAATTTCTCTCTGTTACGCTTCCATGAATATCATTGATATGCAAACAAGAAGATTATATTCCTTCTATCTTCTTTCTACTTTCTCTCTATTACCCATTTGTTGAAATATGGTTTATATCACTAGGACCATTATTTGTAAAAACATGGGGGAAAGGTACTGTAAACCTACAATAATTCACTCTTACTAACTATTTTTCATTTTTTTACAAGTATATGGGTTAGCCATCTAGTTTGGTAAGAAAGCACATAATCTTTTAATTAAAAAATTCCCATTTCATTTTTTGGTGTTTAAAAAGAATAGTGTATGTACTCACATCATTTCACACTTGGTTTTGGGTTTCAAAGTCAACAAAAGTCAAAATCAACAAAAGTCAAAGTCAACAAAAGTCAAAAGTCAAAAGTTAAAAAGTCAACATTTCTTTTTTGGGCTTAAAACGAACATGCACAAAATCTCGAATGCTTTAAGGAAAACGAACAAATCAAACATCTGATTTTGGGTTTAAAACTTAACAATCAAATCACACCTCTTGTTTTTGGATCTTAAAATTGAACTAACTATCAAATACTTCACTTTTTGGGTTTAAAATTTGACAAAGCAATCACACATTTCCTCTTGGGTTTAAAATCGAACATCAAACGAACTCAATCTCGAATGCATAAAGACAAATTGAACAAGGCAAACAATATCTCACTTTGGTGCTCATAAAAAGAACAAGCTTGTGAGTTCATTTCAGTTTTAGATCAAACACACATTGCTTAACTTATCAGAAATCAATCGTGTGTCTTATGTGTTTGGTGCACTTGCACAAAATTTTGTAGAATGCAACCTCACTTCTTGCACTATCCTCTCCCATTGGCTCTCGTGGTCATTGGTGCAAGAGAAAGGTGATTATGACCGTTCAAAATTTTTTTGCAGATCTACTCTTGAAAAATCTTCAGATCTGCTTAGAGGGTCCTTTCCTTAAGAAGCACGAGTCCTTTTGGAGAACGACCCCAAACCGGTAAAATCCTTCAGCCGATATATAAATAAGGCGCTAACCAAAAGAGCGTCTATATCCTTTCAAGCTCAGGCGGGTCATGTTCAATGGTAGTCCAGACTGGGTGAACTCCCCAGCATATCAGCATGATAGAACTAGGCTCTTAAGTGAGTCACGTTGTACAAATCAATTGCGGGCCCCGAGGACACCATGAAAATACTATCAACTAATCAATCCAGCAACCTACCTGATCCATCCCCAAAATCTTGATAATCGACTGGGCAAGGAAGATAGTAACTTCCCCGAGAAATTTGCACATTCGTGCCACCCTGAGCGTTTGGAGTCGGCTAATACGGCATCATAACTAGAGCCTTGTGCTTGATGGTAGTCGTATTCTGATTAGCTCTTGTATGTGTGCCTATGTATGCATACAAAGGTTTTCAAGCTCACCGCATCCTTAAGGTAGAAATTGCTTGTACATGTTTTTCAGTGTTACAATCCTTGTGTAAAATAATTCTTGAGCATACACAATTTTGGAAGTTTTGAAAGTCCTTTTTCCAAGGAGATCAACATTTTATGCTTCTTGCAAGGTTGCTTTGCCTCTTGCAAGACTGTTTGCTCACAAATTTCCAAAAATCTCATCACTTGTTCCAAACAACAAAACACTCCAAGGCACACTTGTCGTAGTCACTGCCTCATCCTAAGCAGTATCAGATTGAGCTCATGTCCTATTCCATCAAACACAAGAAAGTGATGCCAAGCCTCCATATCACCAATTTGTTCACCCAAGCCTCCAAATATTTTCATCCTAGGTTCATAATCATATCCTTACTCTCATCCAATGTCAGTTTCTTCTAGTTTCATCTAGTCCTCCATTTCTCCCTATGTCCTAGACTAGCAGGGCTATCTTTTCCATCCCCCATCCCCTTTCCATCTTCTTCAGAGTCAGTCCTTCTTCCTAATTTGAGCTTGAGTCTTCCATCCATCTCTATCGTTCCCCCCTAATCAACTCATCCACAAAGTGTTATGTCACAAATCTATTATGATGAATTTGGTTGTCATATCTCTTCCTTGTCTTTATCTTATTCCAGTGATGATGAAGGTCTTGTTGATCATGATGCATATTTTGAAAACCTTAGCAAGATTTCTCCCAACATCCTCCAAGCTCCATTCGTTCCTCCACACTATCCCATCATGCCACCATGCATACCCACTAGCACTCCTTATCATACCTTTGACAAGGGAAATCCTTCTTATCCTCCATCCACATCTCCTTATACATTCGTACCTCCATCTTATCCCACAGTCATATCCCAAACTCTATCTTTTCACAACACTACTAGCTACATCCCTAATCCCAATCTACCATCTCCTTATCCTCCAACCCATGTTCAAATCCCTAATCCTAGTCCTCCATTTCCTCTAATCCATCACCAGGATCCTCATAATATTGCTCCTCCATCATCCACTCTATCCTATCCATCTCCCCCATCTTATCCCAATCTACCATCTCCAATTCCTACCTACACTAACACATATTCCATACCCCAATCCATCCCTCCATCCATTAGTCAATCATGTTCACAAGTCATCCCCATGCCTACCTATGTGAACTATCTCGTCGTACCATCTTCCCACCATCCGATACGTAAGTCTCCAAGGAGTTTCACAAGGAAGCCAACAGAAAATCCACCTCTTAAAGAGTCACATTATATCACTCCCCCATGGGAAAACACTAGTGATGAAGCCCTTCCATCTCCTGCACCCATCATTCCTCTTCTATCTCCCACATCCATCATTCCTCTTCCATCTCCCGCACCCATCATTCCTATTTCATCTCCCACACCTATCATTTCCCTTTTGGATCTAATACTTTTTTATCCTCCTTCATCTCCCACACCCATCATTCCTCTTCCATCTCCCATACCTATTATTTCCCTTCCCGATCTCATACTTTTTGATCCTCTTCCATCTCCTAGCACCATTGAAGTCCCCTCACCCATTGAATTCATCCAATCCCCATCCCCATCTTCTCCTCCTGACACTATCCACGCCCCATCCCATGAACCTCATGCCTCCACCCTTCTTCCCTCTCTAATGGAATCTCCCATCCCTCCATCCAACCCATTTGCAGAATCCATCCAAATCCTTTGAAGAATCCATCCATATATCCCCCATCACACCATCCACATCAATCCAATCATGTCAAGACCTTGTCCAAAAGCATGTTGAAGTATCCATTGACTTGACTGAAGATTGTATCATTCCATCCACTCCATATGAAGATCCTAACGTCCCCCTCCATCCATTACATGATCCATCCACTCCACTTCCTGATCCATTGCCCTCCACTCCTCCATCTCAAGATCCCATCCTTCCATCTACTCCAAATCCTAATCCGTTATCCTATCTGAGTCAAGATCCAAGCATCCCATCCACTCCACTTCCTAATCCATTGCCCTCCACTCCTCCATCTCAAGATCCTATCCTTCCATCTACTCCACCTCCAGATCCATTATCCTATCTGAGTCAAGATCCAATCATCCCATTCACTCCACTTCCTAATTCCTCCAGTCCTCCATATCAAGATCCTACCATTCCATCTCCTCCAACTCTAAATCTATTATCCTATCTTGTGTGTAGCTTGTTTATTTAGTTGTAGAATTCTTTAATCTGGTTATCGTGTTCCTTTACAAATAAAATTTCCTTGCTTACACTATGATCTGTTTCTAATGCAACTTTGAATTGTAGATTTTCAGATCTATTTAAGTACATTACCTCTATGATCAATGTATCAATTCAATTCTTTGTGCTCCACACTTTCTTCTCTGTGATGTTGTGCTTCACTGTTCGTCGGTGTCTGCAGAATTCTTTAGCTCTCCTTTATCTTGATTGATCAGGACTGTATGAAGTTCTTCTTCATTAGTTTCTCTTTAGCATCCTCTTTCTATTCACTCCCCTTCCCATGCATATGGAAATGAATTAAGATTGTCTCTTATATAGACATGATATTCATTGTTTCTTGATTCTTGGTGTGAAAAACAATCTAGCCAATTTGATTTAAAGCATAACTCCTTATTTGTCTCGTAGTTATCTCCATGCCAACTGTATAAATCAACTTTAAATCAATTACTTAACTCTAGTCGAATAAAACAAAGGAAACAACTAATTAAGTCTATCTTTAGCTCTTGCCAACTAGATATTTTGTCATTTTCTGAACTCTTTGTTCTGTCGATCAACTCTGTAGTTAGTCGTTAGTGACAACTGCTAGTTCCATCAGTGTGACTCCAGTTAGCTTCGGGATCTCCGTCCGTCAGGCATCATTGGATTTTACTCGTCGGGCAACTCTGTTTTCAGCTCATCAGGCATCTTGTAGTTTTGTTTCATTGGGAAACACTGTCTTCTGCTCGTCGGGTATCACTATGAATTTTCTTCTTTGCCTTTACCGATGGTGTGCACTTCATCGGTGTTGTCTGTCACTTGGTTAATACTTGACATTTATGCATTGCTGAAAGCATAACCTTTGTTCCATTGATTCTCTGAAGTATTTGGCATTATGTACATGACCGTACATATGATATCAAGTTGACATCAATGACATTACAAACCATTAACTAATTTAATGCTAGGCATTATCTTCAACTTAACATTGTCAAACATTCAATCAGTTACATGTCATCAAAGTGCAATCCATATGCCATGGTTGCTTCACAAACCCAAGACTATGCTTGTAGCCTTTTTCAGATGGAAAAGTGATCTCAAATGAGATTCTTCCACATAACCCTATGAACTGGTTGGGGATTTAGACACCCTTTATGGCCTAGGACTTTGGACTCAAGCCCTAGAACTTGGAAATGAGAAGAAGACAGGATGACACACAAAATTGCTCCACCGATTAGACCTATTTAGGCCTCCATTTACACTACAAGTGTCTTTTAGATGCATCCAATGCCAAAAATGATGATTGGGTCATGTCAGGGTGTGCACAAAGGTCTCTTCCTCTAACTTAGGGCTTTTGGTCAATCCCCAAACAAAATTTATGACTGTTGTCCTAATTGTGGATAGGTGCATACATAAGGATATACACCTAGGGCATCACTTCATTTCCATTTCCCTATAGCTTGAAGAACCTATCTTGAAGAATTTCAAAGAGAATCATATGGACAAGCTTTCCACCAAGGGTCATTGAATTCCCATAGTAGAAAGTGGAAATACACTTAATGTTCTTAGAAACCCTGATTTAGGGCCTATAATCCAAGCAGTGAGTTTGTAAATTCTATAACTTTTAAACTAAAACTGATACACATGAGACCAAAACCAAATGGAATAATATTCAAAGAACTAACCCTTGGTGTCTTAATTTCATGTCCCTTTGTGCGTACCCGACCGTACACAATGACTATCCCTTGGGAAATGCAAGAAAATGGTTATTTTATTAATTTCAGAATGCTAAATTACATCATTAGCCTACCACCCACATGAAAGGGATTTTTTAGGCACTCCCAATAGTTACATGACAATTTTGAATTGTTTTGCCTGTTTGGGAGTTGTTTTTCAAAAAGTTGTTAAGTTTGCTCAAAAGTTGCTTGACAACTTTTGAGCAACTTTTACATTTTTTGCAATTTTGCAAATCTAGTCACCAAACTTGGTCATGATGTTATTTTTGTGATCCCTAGTGGATCCAAACATGAAAAACCTTTAAAAAACCTATTCCTAGGCTTTTGGATCAATAATGACTCATAGTTGACCAATGGCTCATAAGATGCCAAACTTGGAACTATGGCCTTACAAGGTGATCCAGTGATTAACCCAATATCTAAATATGACTAAAGGCCTCTTAGGAACTTGAAGGAACCCCAAGGTTCCATTGGAACACTTGGTTCAATTAGGGTGCTCCTGCACCATACTCCCCATGAGATTTGAACTCAAGTTCCCACTTGAGGATAGCTGGTCAATAGTAGTTCCATGTTGTTGGATTGGGTCCTCTATCATCCAGGTAGCATCTATTGGAGGGAGTCCTTTCCATTTCACTAAGTACTGCATGTACTTATTCTTCTTTGTCTACTTAAAGACTTTGGTTTCTATAATGGTGTCTAACTCCACTTGCTTGTTGGTGGGAGATCTGTCACATAGTCTCCATCATCTTCAACTTGTGATCCCTGCACATTTACAATGTCTGCAACACACTTATAAGGAGTGAGGTCTGCAATATTAAAAATAGGAGAAATCATTAAAGTAGGGGGAAAATAAATCTCATATGCATTTTCACCCATCTTGGTGAGGATTGTGCAAGGTCCAATATTTTTCATGTGCAGCTTTGAATATCTACCTTTAGGGAGTCTCTCCTTTCTTAGGTATGCCCATACCTTGTCTCCAACTTTGAAATGAACTTCTCTTCTCCTCTTGTTTGCTTGTGCTTTATACTTCATGGTGGATTGTTGTAGTGATTCTTTCACTTATGTCTGCACTTTAGACATTAGTTTGGCTAACTCCTCTCCTTGTGCACTAACTCTGAAATCATATGGCAACTCTACTAAATCCAATGGACCTTTGGGATGCAGTCCATACACTTTTTGAAATGGAGTCTTTCCAGTGGACCTGTTCATGGATTCATTGAATGCAAATTCTTCCTGTGGTAGGATCATGTCCCAACTTTGTGTGTATTGTTTGGTTAAGCATCTCAAGAGGTTTCCAAAAGACCTTTTTACCACCTCTGTTTTCCCATCTGTTTGTTGGTGGTATGCTGAACTATAAGTCAGATTTGTGCCCAACTTCTTGAAGAGTGTCCTCCAAAAGTGACCCTGAAATTTCACATCTCTATCAGACACTATTGTTTGTGGAAGACCATGTATCCTAACCACTTATTTAAAAAGTAGATGTGCTATATGAGAGGCATCATTTGTGCTCTTTCAAGGAACAAAGTGCACCATTTTACTAAACGTGTCCACAATTACAAAAACACTATCATAACCCTGCTTTGTTTTTGCAAACCCATGACAAAGTCCATTGAAATTGATTCCCATGGCCTAGAGGGAATTGGTAGGGGTTGATACAATTCTTGGTTAGTGGATACACCCTTTGCTTGCTATAAAATAGTACAAGACTCAACAAATTTCTTGATTTCATTTCCCATCTTTGGCCAAAAATAACTCCTTTTCACTAATTCAGTGGTCTTATCTATTCCAAAATGTCCTCCTAAGCCACCACAATGTTTCTCCTTAATGATATTTGTTCTCATGGAATATTTAGGAATGCACAATTGGGCTCCTTTAAACAAGAGTCCATTCTGAATTAGAAAACTTAGTATGTTATTTACCCACCGTTTGTGTGCATACCTCAAAAACTTCTGCAAATTTTTGGGTCATCAACATATAGGTGTTTTAAGGAATCAATCCCTACACTCTGAATTTGTATTTCTTCTACCAATGTGATTCTTCCACTTAGGGCATCAGCCACTTTGTTTGCCACACCCTTTTTATGCTTTATGTTGAAGGTATATGCCTGCAACTGCTCCATCCATTTGATGTTTTTGACTCCAAGCTTCTCCTGGATGTTTAGAAAACTTAATGCATGGTTGTCAATATAAACAATGAATTCTTTAGGGAGTAAGTAATGTCTCCACTTTTTCAAGGCTTGAACCATTGCATAAAGTTCTAAATCACAAGTAGAATACCTCTTCTTGACATCATTTAATTTTTCTAATAAAAATGCTATGGCTTTACCTTCTTGGCTCAATACTGCACCTATGGCTAAGTTGCTTGCATCTGTTTCAACTATGAATACCTTGTTGAATTTAGGGAGTACTAAGATTGGGTATTGTGCCACTCTATTCTTGAGATATTGAAAGGCATCTGCTACTTCTTTATTCCACTCAAATATGGTCTTCTTTCCACCTTTTATTATGTCTAACATAGGAGCACACACATGGCTAAAATTCTTTATACACTTTCTATAAAAAGTTTCTAAACCATGAAAAATTCTAACATCACCTTGGTTCTTTGGTTGAGGCTAGTTGACTATTGCTGCAACCTTCTCTAGATCCATTTTGAGAGTTCCTTGGGAGATGACAAAACCTAAGAAGACAAGTTCCTTCTTCATGAACATACACTTTTCCAAATTAATCACTAACTTGTGTTGATGAAGTCTCTTCAAAACATTCCACATGTTCAAGGTGTTCCTCTCTTCTATGATTGAAAATCATAATGTCATCCAAGTAGATGACCACAAACTTGCCAATAAAATCAATAAAAATCTCATTCATGAGCCTCATGAATGTACTAGGAGCATTACTCAAGCCAAATGGCATAACAAGCCACTCAAACAATCCCTCAGTTGTTTTAAATTTTGTCTTCCACTCATCTCCTAGTTTAATTCTGATTTGATCGTAGCCTGATTTTAAATCAATCTTGGTAAATTAACAAGCAGTGCCTAATTGGTCCAGAAGCTCTTCCATTCTTGGAATGGGGAACCTATATCTTATTGTTATTTTTTTTAGGACCCTGTTGTCAGTGCACAATCTCCATTTGACATTCTTTTTGGGGGCCAAAACTGATGAGACAACACACAGACTAAGACTCTTTTGAATGAGTCCCTTTTCTAACAGTTCATTCACTTGCCTTGCAATCTCTGCATGCTACACTGGTGTCATTTTTTATGGGGCTTTGTTTGACAAAGAGGAGCCAGGTATTAAGTCAATTTGATTACTAATATCTCTTAGGGGAGGGAGGGTTGTGGGTAGGTCACTAGCAGTGACATCACTGTATTTAGTAAGCAGTTTCTTCACTTCATCTGGTATAGGACCAACATTATCATACCTTATACTATCCTTAGGCTTGGATATTTGGACAAAAGCTTTAGTTTCAGATTCTTTCAAAACTTTTAAAATTTCTTTCTCCCCCATGGCTAGGACAGTTGGTTCTTTCTCAGTCTTGTTATCAGGCAGGGGTTTCATGGTGAATGTTTTCTCATCCTTGGTGATAGAGTAGGTATTTTTCCTACAATGGTGTGTGGCATCAAAATCATACTTCCAAGGCCTGCCTAGAAGAATGTGGGATGCATCCATTTCAACAATATCACAGATAACTTTATCTTTAAAATCTGCTATTGAAAACTCTATCCATGCTTGTTCAGTGACTAAAGTTTGCTGACCCTTTGTTAGCCAATACACATGGTAAGGAAAAGGATGGGGCTTATTAGGAATATTTATTTTTTGTACCATTTCACAAGACACTAAATTCTCAGTTGAGCCAGAATCAATAAGTAAGTTACATACCTTCCCATTGTATTTGATCTTTGTCCTAAAGAGGTTCTTTCTTTGAGGAGGTTCTTGGCTTTGTGGAACTTGGAGGAAGACTTGTCTCATCATCAAGCATTGTCCTTCCTCTAGTTCTATTTCCCTTGTATTGTCCTCTTTCTTGTGCTCTTTGATGAGTTGTGTTCTCCTTTCTCCTTGGTTGTTATTGTTCCTCTTCTTAGGACATCTTGTTGCATGGTGTCCCAACTGATTACAGTAGTAACAACTTAGTGGTCCATTTCCTCTTCCTTTGTTTGTTCTTCCCCTATTGAATGGTCTTCTCCCTCTATAGTTTTCTCTTGATTTTGAATCATTGTTCTCTTTGTCTCCTTGGTCAGGGGTCCTGTTGTTATTACCACGATATTGCCCTCTATTCCAAGAGGTTCCTCTCCCTCTGAATTTCTTCCCACTGTCATTACTCTTTCCCTTTCCAAACTCTTGCTTTCTCTTCCACTTTTCCTCTACCTTGAGTGCCATTTGATAGCACTTGTTCACTATGGTAGGGAAGTGTAGGCTCAGTTCCTCTTGAATGGATACTTTAAGCCCATTCATATACCTTGCTAACTTTTCTTCTTCATCTTATGCCACATTTGTCTTCATACATAACTTTAGGAACTCCTCGTTGTATGAGCCCACATCCATGTCCTTTTTCTTTAGGCTTTGCTTCTTCCTATGGATTTGCACCCCATAGTCTTCAGGCACATAGGTCTCCTTGACCAATGTAATCATTATGTTCCATGAAGAGATCATACTCTTCCCATTCTTCACCCTCTCTATTTGGATGAAGTTCCACCAAGTTAGGGCTGCTCCCTTCAACTTGGATCTTGTTATTTTCACTCTCTGCTTCTCAGGGATGTCCTCACACTCAAAGAAGCTTGTTAGGGCCTCTATCCAATCGAAGCCCAAGTTTGCATTCATCTTTCCATTGAAATTTGTAAAATCCAACTTTTCCTCCATGGTTCTTGTCCCCATGGACTTCAAGGCATCTATGAAGGGTCTCTGGTCTGCAGTAATGTCCACATCCTGATTAGGGGTGTCTTCATCTAACTCACTCCCATCTTCATCACCAGAGGCAACTTATTTACCCCTCTCTACCTTTTTCTCCAACTCTTGCAGTCTCCTTGTCAAGGCTGCATTTGTTGCCCTTTGTTCTCTCACCATCTTTTCTAACTCAATTTTCGTAACCCTTGAAGGAATATCCTCATCCTAAGGAGGAGACATAGCTTTGATACCACTTAATGCAAAGTGGGAAAATGGAAGCTTATCAAAGGTATCAAATAGGGCAAGGTACCCTAGATCACCAACTTTCAAGGCCAAAATGATTAACACTTATCACAAGTGTGGAAGAAGGACTTGGTCAAGGCCAACACAACCCCAAAACCCCAAGGGCAACCTAATCACTAGGTTTCACCAATCCTTCAACACCAACTACCAAGGTTGGCTTCACAAGCAAATGACCCTCATTCACAATAATACCCCCAAATTGACACATAGGACCAGGGATGACCTATGCTTGTAGGTATGGTCTATTTAGGTCCCTACCATTTAGTTCCAATGGTTCTTTCACTCAAGTGCAATCCATATGCCATGGTTGCTTCACAAACCCAAGACTATGCTTGTAGCCTTTTTCAGAGGGAAAAGTGATCTCAAATGAGATTCTTCCACATAGCCCTATGAACTGGTTGGGGATTTAGACACCCTTTATGGCCTAGGAATTTGGACTCAATCCCTAGAACTTGGAAATGAGAAGAAGACATGATCTGACACACCAAATTGCTCCACCGATTAGCCCTATTTAGGCCTCCATTTACACTACAAGTGTCTTTTAGATTCATTCAATGCCAAAAATGATGATTGGGTCATGTAAGTGTGTACACAAAGGTCTCTTCCTCTGACTTAGGGCTTCTGTTCAATCGCCAAACAAAAGTTATGACTGTTGTCCTAATTCTAGATTGGTGCATTCATAAGGATATACACCTAGGGCATCACTTCATTTCCATTTCCATGAAAATTGAAGAACCTATCTTGCATAATGTCAAAGAGAACCATATGGAAAAGATTTCCACCAAGGTTCATTGAATTCTAATGGTGGAAAGTGGAAATACACTTAATGTTCTTAGAAACCCTGATTTAGGGCCTATAATCCAGGCAGTGAGTTTGTAAATTCTATAACTTTCAAAATAAAAATGATCAACACATGAGACCACAACCAAATGGAAGAAGATTCAAGTAACTAACCCTTGGTGTCATACTTTCATGTCCCTTTGTCTGTACCCGACCGTACACAATGACTATCCCTCAGGAAATGCAAGAAAATGGTTATTTTATTAATTTTAGAATGTCAAATTACATCATTAGCCTACAACCCACCTGAAAGGGATTTTGTAGGCACTCCCAATAGTTACATGACAAGTTTGAACTATTTTGACAATTTGAGAGTTGTTTTTCAAAAAGTTGTTAAGTTTGCTCAAAAGTTGCTTGACAACTTTTGAGCAACTTTTACATTTTTTGCAATTTTGCAAATCTAGTGACCAAACTTGGTCATGATGTTATTTTTGTGATCCCTAGTGGATCCAAACATGAAAAACCTAAAAAATACCTATTCCTATGGTTTTGGATCAATAATGACTCATAGTTGACCAATGGCTCATAAGGTGCCAAACTTGGAACTATGGCCTTACAAGGTGATCCAATGATTAACCCAATATCTAAATACCACTAAAGGCCTCTTAGGAACTTGAAGGAACCCCTAGGTTCCATTGGAACACTTGGTTCATTTAGGGTGCTCCTGCACCATGGATTTAACCTTCTCATTTGGATAGTGTGCCTCGAAAGTGAGCCTCTTATTTCTCTTAACTCCTAACAGGGTCTGTCGTTTAATATGGACTGTGTACTCTATGTAATAATAAGCTCCTAACAGGGCTAAATCTCCTAACAAGGATACTATACTTTCAATGCATTATTTGTGGGTGTTAATTCCCACCGGGTTTTTTTCCTTAATAGAGTTTCCTCGACAACAATTGCTTGTGTTATGGTCTTGTATTTGATGTGTTCAGATTAGCATTGAGTAATTAATTTATAAAGTTTACAGTTTAATTATTTGGCTCATGACTTATTCAACCCCCCCCCCCCCCTGCCCTCTCAGTTGGGTTGGTGTACTATTATTGCTAGAAATTAGTATCAGAGCTTGTGGTCCTTTGAGAGGAAGCTGAACTACTTGAGGTTATCTTAAAAATGACATTCTATAAGAAGGAGAATCTGAAATTTGATCCTAAAAATTCTGATAGTTGGAAGAACAAGATGAGAACACACATACTCTTCTTAGACATTGATTACTAAGAAGGATGAACAGATCAAGCCTGAAGATGAATTAGATAAATCTAATGAAGATGAAAATAAATTATTTAGTTTTAATATGGTTGCGAGAGGCATTGATTGACACGTTCTATGAGGGTGAATTCACAAAGGTTAAAGACTTATATTCTGCACACAAGATATGGACAAGAATAGAGGCACTATATGAAGGAGATAAGTTTACCAAGCAGGTGAAGTTGCAGAATTGGAAGACTAAGATGGAGAGTTTAAGAATGTGAGATAATGAGAATGTTAGAGCATATGTACAGAGGGTTACAAAGGTTGTTACAGAGATTAGAAACTCTGGAGGCACACATACTGAAGAAGAAGTGATCACAAAGATTCTTAGATCTTTGAGACATGTCTACAAAACTAAAGTGTAAGCGATAGAAGAGATCATACCTTTTTCAGCGAACTTCAACACAGAGGTATTGATTGCTAAATTGACCACCTTTGAGGCCGCAAAGCTGGGAGATGCATTACCTAAGGTGGAATCTGCATTCAAGGTGACTGTGCACAATGACAAAAAGACTATCAAGTCTTGCAAGCACCAACAAAGGTAACAGGTATGAAGGACTTGGTGAATATGGTGATGATTGGGAAAATATAGTAGAAGAGGAAAGGAAAATAGATGAAATTGTGGCTTTGATTGCAAGAAGAGAAAAGAGAGGTGACGAAAAATTTGAAGGGAAGTTAAACCCCTAAAGTATTTTTCATGTAACAAGATTGGCCATTTTGCATCCATATGTCCCACAAGGGTTCCCAAGAATAAACCTAACTTTCATAGACAAGATTATTCTAAAGATAAGGAATGTTATTATGCTAGTGAAGGTGTGTCTGATGATGATGTTGTGAATTATGATGAAATTCGATTTATTGCTATTAAGGATGATGATCCTATTCATGAAGAAAGGGCCCTAGTTTCTCATGTTGAAAACAAATCTTAATGGGTCATAGACAGTGGTTGTTCACATCATATGACTAGTGATAAAAGTAAGTTTTTTTAACTAAATAAATATGATGGTGGTGTAGTCAAATTTGGTGATAACACTCCAAAATTGATCAATGGAGTAGGTTTGATTTCTCTTGACGGTAAAACTAATATTGATGGTGTATTGCTTGTTGATGGACTTAAGCACAATTTTTTGAGTGTTGGACAACTTGTAGACAAGGGCTATCATTTGAAGTTCAATGATGGGAAATATACTATCAGAAGTGAGTTAGAAGATTTGATCACATCATGTACAAATTCAAGATGTAATATGTTTGAATTGAATACTACATAGGCTACTTGTTTTGTTGGGAAGATTGATGACGGTTGGTTATGACATAGAAGTTTTTGTTGGTTATGGCATATAATTTTTTGTCATATAAATGTTGATAACATTCTTAAATAAAGTATGAATAATGCAGTCAGAGATTTACAAAAAATGTGAAGTCCTCTAACACCATGTGTAGAGAGTGTGTGATGGGGAAGCAAACTATAAGTAGTTTTTAGAGAAAATTTTACTCAGCAAAGGGGAAGTTGGATATGGTGCATACAGATCTCCATGGTCCTATAAGAACAAGATCATACTATGAAGAGAGGTATTTTATACTCTTTGTTGATGACTATTCTAGGATAATGTGGGTTGCCTTTCTCAAAGAAAATTCTAAAGCTTTTGATAAGTTTAAGATCTTGAAAGAAAAATTTGAGAATAAATCAGGTGTGAAGATAAATTTTTGAGGTCTGATAGAGGTGGAGAGTTTACATCACATATGTTTAATACAACCTGCGAAGAGGATGGAATATACAGACAAACATCAACTCCTAGGGCTCCACAACATAATGGTATTGCAGAGCGAAGAAACATAACTATTCTAGATGTTGCTAGGAGAGAAGTTGTTGGTATTGTTGTCTACACTTTAAACAAAATTCATATCAGAGAAGGTACTAGTAAGACACCTTATGAACTTTGGTTTAATTATGCTCCTACTCTAAAATACTTCAGAATATTTGGTAGCAAATGGTATATCAAAAGGGATGATGAGATAGGAAAATTTGATGCTAGAAGTGATTAAGGAATTTTCCTTGGTTATTCCACTAAGAGTAAGGCTTATAAATGTTTCACTCTAATATTCAGGAATATAGTTGAAAGTGTTAATGTTAGAATTGATGAGAGATTTTAGATTCAGGAAAGAATGTATGCCTGTAATCAGATTTCTGAGAATATGGAGACTATTGTAAGGCAAGTGAAAACTCTTGAAGTTGACAATGAAATTGAGGTATGCTTAAATGATCCTACCGAGACTCCAAAGACATGAATGTATGTTAAGAAAAATTATCCTAAGAATCAAATTATTGGTGATGCAAATAAACCAATGATGACAAGATCTAGAATGAGAAATGAGATTTGCTTGATTTCACAAGTAGAACCAAAAACTACTGACGAGGCATGTAGAGATGAATCTTGGACTAAAACAATGCAGGAAGAATTCGATCAAATAGATAAAAACAACACTTGGGAATTGGTTCCTAGACCTAAGGACATGAATGTTATAGGGACTAAATGGGTTTTCAGAAACAAAATGAATGAAGAAAGTATGGTTGTAAGGAATGAGGCTAGACTGGTTTGTAAAGGCTACTCACAAAAAGAAGGCATAGACTTTGAAGAGACATTTTCTCCTGTTGCGAGATTAGAAGCAGTAAGATTGTTCCTTGCTTATGTGGCACACAAAAAATTTAAGGTATATCAAATGAATGTGAAATCTATATTCTTGAATGGAGATCTAGATGAAGAAGTGTACATTGGGCAGCCTAATCAATTTCCTTTGATAGATGATGAAGACATGGTTTGCAAGTTGAAAAAGGCATTGTATGGACTAAAACAAGCACCTAGAGTATGGTATGCTTGGTTAGACAGATATTTACTACATCATGGTTTCAAAAAAGGTAGTGCAGATAGTAATTTGTATTTGAGAACTAGTGAAGATGCAATCTTTATTGTTGAAGTCTTTGTAGATGATATTATTTTTGTAGGCAATGATTAAATGAGTAAGAATTTTTTTAAGGAAATGAAAAACAAATTTGAAATGTTTGTGATTGGTCAAATGAATTTCTTCCTTGACTTGCAAATTACTCAAGACAAACATAGTATTTTCATCTCTTAAACCAAGTAGCTGGGCCCGTTTGGGTACTGGAATACCATATCCTAGATATGGTCAATTCAGGAAGATGTTGCAAATTCAGGAAGATCCTTATCCTCAAAATGAAATTCGGAATATGGACCGACCCGTTTGGTTCACTTGGAAGATGAATGAGAAGATGCATAAGGAATTTTAATTCTTTATTTTTTAATTTCTTTGAATATGGTGTGTATATATACACACATGCACACATGTGTATATTTACATACATACATGTGAGTATATACACATGTATATATACATGTGTGTATATATACACACATGTGTATACATGTGTATATATACATATGTATACACATATACATACATGTGTGTATACACACACATTTGTGTACATATACACATACATGTGTGTGTATATACACATACAAGTGCGTATCCATGTATACACATATACATATATGTGTATATATATACACACATGTGTGTATACACATATACACACATTTGTGTATATACACACATATACACATGTGTGTATATATACACACATATACACACCATACATATACAAGTGTGTATCCATGTATACACATATACACACATATATACATGTGTGTGTATATACACATATATACACACATACATGTGTGTATATATACACATACATGTACATGTATATATACACATATATGTGTATATACACATACAAGTGTGTATCCATGTATACACATACACACGTGTATATATATACACACATACATAAATGTGTGTGTATACACATAAACACACATTTGTGTATATATACACACATGGGGTTATATATACACATGTGTATATATACACATGTGTGTATATACACATGTGTGTATATACACATGTGTGTATATACACATGTGTGTATATACACATGTGTGTATATACACATGTGTGTATATACACATGTGTGTATATACACATGTGT
>MU223802.1:3545716-3560562 GCA_018584345.1 Thuja plicata | reverse complement strand
TATTATATATTATCTAATATATATAATATATATAATATCATATGAAGTATGGAGAAATGGGAGGGTAAGAGGGAGAAAGGGGAGGGAAAATTCAAAATTCAAAATTCTACCGGCTTTATCGGGTACCTAAAAATATCGGGTACCTGATTAGGCTCAGTATTGCTTTGTGCACCATACCTACCTGGTCAACTCTTCAAATGTCTCAAAAATGTGGTTTTCCCCTGTTTCTCTGAGTTACAGACTTCAACCATGTAGTTGACGACTTTTTTTTGACCCAAATTTGATGAAACGAAAAGGGTATCTTAAGGAGATTATCAGCTTTCTATCGATATAATTGCTGTAAAAATTTTGAATTCGGTAAGTAATTATTAGTTATTTTCCAATTGAGTTACCTCTAAAGTGCTAATTTATATACTGATTGCAAAATGGCTATAACTTTCAGACGGTATAACATTTTTGAAAACCAAAAAATGCGTCACATTTTATGCTTTGCCTACTATAAGAATTTTTTTTTTTTTTTTTGAATTTGGTAAAGTTTTCAATGAGTTAAGGTGGTCAGACATGGGAGTTTGTTTATTCTAAAAATATTGTAGCAGATAATTCATAATTAATTATTTTTTGAGCATAAAATTACACAAAAATATGCGTCACATCCGGGAAGGAGTCTACTACTTATATACAAAATCTTATAAAAAAATATTATCATGTGATTATGATTAAGGTGGTCAGACATACACCTACTTCTTATTTTTTTTCTGAAATTTTTGTACTGCTGCATTGAAATCTATACTTTTCACCAATCATATTAACTTTTTTTCAGAAAAGGCCTAGTAGTTTAGAAACTACATTCAATTTCCTATAGATTCTATTCTTACAACTTTTTGATATTAGGTTGATAGCTAGTTCAAATTTTCACGTCAAGTTGACTAACCCTAATTTTGCTGATTTTTCATTGCCACTTAAGGGCATAGTTTAGCCCCCCATGATCTTGCACATACCCTGTTCTAGATGTGGCAAGTTATTTGGAATTGAGAAATCCTATCTTGAAGAATGTGTATATGGAAGAACCAAGCTTAGACAAATTGATTCTTGAAGCAGATAACTAGGAGAGTTTACATTTGAAGGGGACTACAATTGAACTTTTTGAAGTCATTACTAAGGGAAATCTAAAGCATCTAAAATTTTAGGATGTGACGCTTGCTAATTTTGAGATGGGAGAGACAATGGAAATCTTGGAGGTTGTGGATGTTAGCAGTTTTACACTTATGTGGTCAAAATTCCAGCAGATGATATTGAAATCAACCAAATTGAAAAGACTATGTATTTGGGATGTAATGTTCGATGTTGAATGATGCACTAACATCATAGGTAACTTTGCTTGTGCTAACTTGCCTGACACATAATAGTTCAACCAGTTATTATCCTTTGTAGTTGGCGTACTGAAGGTCCTTAAGGCCATACCGACATAGTGATCTTTCATAATACGTTGCTTGTTGCCTTGATGGTGTGGGTTTCATAATCTTGTTGCCTTGATGGTGTGGGTGTCATAATCCTACTGCCTTGATGGTATGTATTTTCCAGTTGTGTTACGAAGTTTTATAATATTATTCTATTGTTTGGCTCTAATGATATCTCGGTTTAAGTATGAGCGCATAAAATGACTACTTATTTTATTTTGTCTCTTTTTAGGCCTGTAGAGAAATTTTTACAAACAGTAGAGATTTGTCTTTGAAACGAAATTAACTTAAAATATATAAAATTCAAAATAAAGTTAGGTTTCACATAGATTTTCAATATTATGATTATCTTAAAACTTGGATAAATAATTGTGATCAAAGCTTGACAAATTGCATGTGTCTTGACACTTGCTGCTTTTGCAGATCATGCTAATGATCTTGCATTTTAGTATAATACAATTTAAGCCAAAATGAATAGCCAAGGAATCTAGAGAAACAGAGTTAGGTTTCCTTCATTTGATTTGAATTCCCAACTACACAACTGATCTTTCTTTACACTTAAATTTCATTATAATTCACAAACTTTTGTGTTCAGTTGTACAAATATTCTCTATAAGATACAAAACCTTGGTTCTTGAATATAACTGGGTATGGGATGTTTGATATAACAAACACTTATTTGCTTATAGAAAGACACACTTGGAGACTAAGCTATGCAGGGAATATAATGTAATATAGACATTGATTATAGCATATGCATATGGGTAGAAATATTGCAATAAGTAAATGGAAAATTGATGTTTCTTGCATGATTAAGTGTAATTGGCCAGCCTTAAACATCACACACTAAGGAAAAAATTAAGCTTGCAAAAGTAAGTCAACTTCAAGACTATTTAACAATTTTTGCCTAGAAACCAGTCATTAGTGTGTGATGTTTACAACCAAGAAGTGTAAATGGATTTTTGAAGATGCACACATCAAAGATAAAATATTCACATGCATGTTCCAACTTGTATTACTCCCTCCAACAGGGGTCAACCTATGTACTGCAAGTTTTGGTGTCATAATCAAGAGTTGAATTATATCTACGATAATAATTTGCACTTGAAGACAATAGTCAAGAGCTAGAATATTGAATAGGATGGTTGCAAATATACATAATAGCTAAATAATTGACAGCTACAACCACGAAAATTGAGCTGTGAGATTCTGACAAGAATAATTGTGAGCTTTTAGTGGATTTCACAAAGAAAAAGAATGATAGAATTAATGGTAATCAGCCCTAACACTATAAAATGTAATAACGTTCTAGAAATAAACATATTGATTCTTACGTGTTATTGTTTGAGAGCATGGCAATTTAATGTGAGAGCGTGGCAAGATAAGAAGGATTGAATCCATGCAATCAGGCAAAACTTTAAGAAACCCCCCCCCCCCCCCCNAGGCAAAACTTTAAGAAACCCCCCCCCCCCCCTTAGGAAATAATGTAAAATCCTGGCGAATCCTACAATATTTTAGGAGGAAAAAATTAATATTATTAGGAAAATTTTTTAATTTGAAAGGATAAAATATTAATTTTACTGGTGAATTATTTTCAATCGTATGAAAATTCTGTAAAATTCTGGCGAATCCTACACTATTTTAGGAGGAAAAATTAATAGTTTTGGTGAAATTTTTTAATTTGAAAGGATAAAATATTAATTTTACTGGCGATTTTTTTTCAATTGTATGAAAATTTTGGAAAATCTTTCATTATTGAAGAAAATCACTTAATCAATTATCAGATTCGAAGATTAAATTTTCTCATTTTATCGGTGCAATTACCCCCCAAATTATTCAACGAGGGTTTGGGGGCAGTGTCCCCAAGACGGGGTCAAGGGGCTAATAGGAATTAACCCTTATTTTTTAACCATTGGATGATCTGAAATCAATGGCGTGAATTCTATTTCGGGCCAAAGTCTTAAAGGACACAAATATTCCACCAAAAGTCTCCGGAATAGAGACATGTGTAAATACCATTGGCGAATATGGGTCGTCGATTAAGACAAGCTTTGAAAATTGTAGGCAATTTTTTTCAATTTACCATGTCCAAAAATTAGATTTGATAGGTGATATTGTGAAAGAAAATGAGAAAATTACATAAACTGATAGGTGATGGGCCCGGTAATTCGACCCAACATTTATAAAGTTCGGGCGACACGACCAACCCGATATAGACATATTATTCACCAAATCCCGGATCACAGACATGAGACATTCACCAAATGGCAAATATTCGCCACTAAAATTATCCCTGCATGCAATATAAAACACTAGTGTATGTTGTTGGGCCATTTTCTTACATGTATTAATCCTATTGAAAATAGCGATTAAGTAGCCCAATGCATTCAAGATCACCATTGGCTACAAAAGAAACAATCATAAAGTACGAAATTTATATTATTTTATAATATGGAACTATTCTATTACTGCAAACCCACATTCATGCTATAGATTTATAATTCTATGAGATACTACAAGTCAACAAAATTGACTAATGATTTTCTTGGTGTTTAAGGCGCAATAGCACGTTTGAACATTCATGCTATAGATTTATATCATTCTATGAGATGCTACAAATCAACAAAATTGGCCGATGGTTTTCTTGGTGTTTAAGGTGCAATAACATGTTTTAACATTCAATAAGCTGCAATCTCCGAGACCACGAAAGAAGAGGGAGAAGGAGGAGAAGGACAAAAGGAGGAAGAGGCATAGACGAAGGGAAAGAAGAAGTACAAGGAGATGAAGAAAAAGAGGATGTAGAATGCAAAGAACCAAAGGTATATACTACGATCGACTAGCCATTGCACCTCCTCTGGTAGGTGCTAAGTACTAGTTAGAGGAGGTGCTAAGTACTAGTAGGTAACTAATGGCAAAGCTTTTGTGAGCGTGACTAAATTCTTCATAATGTCCATCCATTCAATTTCCCCCTCACGTGATGCCCCTTGAAAACGACAAAGGTTTATACGCCCGTCAATTTAGTCCCGCAAAAATGCCAGCTGCGATGAAGAAAGACCATCTAGAAGATTCATACTTGATTCCCCCTCATCCCCGGCCTTCAATCTCGGGCATCTGCGGGTAGGTCTTGCCTTCCGCAGCACGGCGAAACACCATTAAATGCCTCACCTACGCTTGGGGTCTCTCTATTCTTCATTCAAATCAGCAGACTCAAATCTTGGTTTCACGTCTTCGATAGGAATTTGGCCTAATCAATATTTCTTCTCGATGAAGAGCGTAGAAATGTTGAAAGGGAAGATGCATAATTTTGGTGCAGACGATGGAAACACCGTCTTCCTCAGCGATCTGACCTCTGTTACGACAATAAGTCTCTCAGATAAAGACGGGACTTACAATGCACCGGGTTACGGCTTCAATGTCAGTTTGGGTTCCTCCGTAATCGTCGTCATCTTCGGGATGCTCAGCTTTATCTTCTTCATCGGATTTCTAGTCCTCCTCCTCTGCCGCCGCACAACCTTCGTGGAACGTACCAGAAGTTTCAGACGACAGGTCACCAATAACAATGGAAGGGGCCTGGAGCGGTCGGTCATCGAGAGCTTCCCCGTATTCAGCTACAATCTGGTCAAGGGTTTAAAAGCGCAGGCCACGGGATCGGAGTGCGCCGTCTGTTTGAGCGACTTCGGGGACGAGGAAATGGTGCGGTTGCTTCCCAAGTGCAACCACGCTTTCCACCCAGAGTGCATTGACATGTGGCTCTGCTCTCACACAACCTGCCCCGTCTGCCGGATTAACCTGACGCCGGCCGAGGACTCAACTCCCACAGCCACGCCGGAGCCACGGACAACGCCTGACCAGGTCGCGATCGTTGTCGACAACGATAATAACGAAGGAACGCAGGGAGCTCCGGAGACGAGCCACGATTCGACGGGGCACTCGTTGGTAAGGGTGGGGACGGAGTTGGAGCAGGGTACGGAGTGGTTCATCTCCACGCCCGCCGGGCTTAAACCCGGGTTGCGCAAGAGTTTTAGCTTTGCAGGGCACCGTCGTTTTCAGAAGCCTCGCGATTTTAACGCCCCACCCAAGGAGGCTAAGCCGGGCGTTTGTGAGGGCGATGCAGGGCACAGATCGAGATCAGAAAGATTGGGGGAAAGTTCAAAGAATCTGGCCTTGTTTATAAGGAGTTTTTCTGAGCGCGTTCCGCCACAGCCCAGAGAGCAACGTGATCGCTAGGCCTATTTGAAGAGGGCTTTGAGTTTGCTGATTCGGAAAGAACGGGCCGAGAGTTTACAGAGCCGATCGGCGTATTCCTCGGTTGCTGATAAATCCCTAATTGACAGAAGTTTCTATTTTTATATCCGATCCCCACGCGCGGCCCTTGGCAAATCGAGTTGAACTGCCGAAAACGGGAGGTGTCGGAGCTGCCTTTGCGCTCGGAATCGAGAAGCTCAAAATGGGCTTCCTGTAAGCCAGGTCAACTCACGAGTCGATGACAGGTAATCATTCATTGTTTATCGTGCAAAATAAATCTACGCGTACCGGGGATTTTACAATGAACTGATCCAATACTTGTCTTGCAGAGAAGCTTTCCACACCATCTGGCACACGAGTTTTTGTACAGATTTCACTTTCTTTTTATTAAAGCGTAGTAATTTAGATTGACTAAATTTTGAATGTAAATTGGAAATTGGATAAATGGTTCATATTTGGGGAAGGTTTTGTAAATGGGGTTGCTGGCAGAGTGGACTTAACCACGGAGGAAACTCTCTAGTTAAGCGCACTCGAATCTTGAGAACCTCCCGGTGCTTCGCCCCTCAATGAGCATCACCTAGATGTTCATTTTCATGAGAGATGGGTTCTTGTGAACCACTACTCATAAAACATGAGTCAATGCGTTTGACTAAAAATTCTACATAATTGAATCGTAATAACGATATTACATTTTGATTAGATGTGGAAAATATCTCCTACTTATCAATTAGATAAATGTGGACGTAATTTTTTAAAAGTAAATCAAAACATAAAAAGTATTTAAAGTAATGTAGTTTCGATAAACAAATATGGTAAACAAATAAAAAAGCTTTTAGAATTTGCTTAATGTTTCATTTAAGAATATTGCATGATATTATACAATGTGAACTTATATAAATTTACTAATATAATATTTTACTACTTCAATATAATGTGTTGTACCCTTTTCTTTTTCTTTAAGAGATGTTATGTTTTTCATTTAAGAATATTGCATAATATTATATGATGTGAACTTATATAAATTTACTAATATAATATTTTACTACTTCAATATAATGTGTTGTACCCTTTTCTTTTTCTTTAGGAGATGCTATGTTTTTTCTTATCCTCATAAATTTATAAATTTAGAAATGCAATTCCTTATTTTTTGGTTTTATATCTTGTCTTCATCCTCATCGAATTTAAAACTATAAGACATAGTATATTTCTGGCTCTCTTTAATAATAAATGATACTTATATTTTAACTAATTATATACAGTGTACTAATATCCTAGATTATATATTTACTTACAACTTCTATTATCTAACATGGTATCAAAGCAATGAATGCTAAAATTGTTTTTTAGGGTTTCATACTTAAGAGATTCAAGGGGTTAATCAACTTCGTATGTAGGTTTCTTAAAATTCTACAATGATTTTCTCTTCCATCTTTAGATGATATGGAAAAACAAAAAAGTGAAATGAACAAAATTACCTCTTAAATTTTACACTTGTGCTCTTCTAGATAATCTAGTTATTATAGTTGTTTTTGTTATATTGACATCATTTTCAACTAATTGAACACATCTAGGAGGCCTTAGAAACTTAGAAAAGACCTTAATTTCACTAGGTTTAGGGATCATATGGCGCAATAGTGAAGAAGGATTTGAAGCTTAGAAAATTTCCCATAAATGGGGCATTTTCAAGCCAAATGGACCTCACCATTGTGTTTACAAGGCCTCAAACCCCCATTTCCATATAAAACATGCCTATTTTTGGTGTTAAGAACATTCAAGGTTAAAAAAATGCACAAGCCATATGGTAAGTACAATCTCTACAAAGGTCGTATTGTATGAGCATTTCAGAAAATGAAGAAAATTTTATTTCTTATTTGTTTTTAACTTTTTAAATTTTTTATTAATTTATTTTTTTGTCAATGGATCATTAGCTCACTAGTGAAGTTGAATGGTTTGGAATGAATCCCTTAGGGATCAATTCTCGCTAAGTCTAAAGCCCTAATATCATAAGGGATGAGACCATGATTATGGCTTGGGTAACTTTTGTAGAATGGGTACCCCTCAATCCTTATTTCTCAATTGAACAAGTTTTAACCTATCTAGGTTGATATAAAACCCTCCAATTGTAACATCATAAATTGTACACCTTTAATCAAGGTGTCCAATTTCACACTCTATTAGCACTCATTTTAGTATCTCTCATTCCTCTCTGCATTGTGGGACCTTTATCAATTTGGATTAATATTAAGAGTTGTCTTCCACTTTAATACATTAACACTTTATTGTTTGGGCCCTTAACTCTAGGTGTGCCCTTTATCATTAAATTTATTATGAATCCTCCCTCGTTTAAAACTTGAAGACATGTTTTCCTATATCTAAACATCATATCTATTCGTACAAATAATTTTGGGGAAATCTAGACCCTATTATCTCACATAATTCAGACAATTTTAGTTAGGACAACATTGGTCGAGGCATTGTTGACCCTCTGGGGTGACCTTGACCCTTAGTGGCAACCTTGACCTATGCTTTTTTCATGAAATTTTAGGATCATAATATGGTGGTTATACCCTTTCCAAAACTACCGTTGATGCAAAAATATAATAATCCCAACTCAGCGAAAAGGTAATTTCACTTTGAAATCCCTATACAAGGCCTCCTTAATTCATTTCAACACACACATCTCATTCTCTCATCTACACAAGACATCACTTCAAGAGAAGACCTGATTTAAGGGGCAACAATTTACATCAAGACATCTCCAATTATTATTTATTTTATAATTTCATGATGTTTTATCATATTATTGCATCTACACATGGAGGAATTATCCTAAGAACATTGCATCATCACATGAAGGTATAATCATTTCAATTAAGCCTTTAGATTCAAACAGTTCAATTTTGATTTCTATTTTAATTCATCAACATTGTAGGGTTTAGACCTAAACTGGGATTTGACTAAGGAAAACCACTTTATAGCCTCAAACACCATTTTTATCCTCTTGTGTATAGTTTCAGATTCAATTATAGGTTTTGACAAAAATGACAGAAGGAAATCAACTCAAGAGATAGTCACAAACCCATATCTAGAATTTCATAAAAGAAACTGAGGAAAAGGTCGCATGGGGCGATCTTGACCTACAAAAAATAATTCAAATTTGCAAGGAGCTTAGTGCAAATTCCTACGACTCCAGATATTTAAATATGTGAAGTGGATCAATTTTTGGATGAGGTCGCTATGCCCACACTAACCTCCCCATCTCAATCTAGATTTCAAACACATGTGCACAATATAATTTCCATTTAATTTTTGTACATGCTCCTGCATTTTTCAAATTTCTATATCAGTAATTATTAGTATTTGTGTTTAGATCTTGATTACCCAGCCCTTCAAATTGTTCAAACAATCACTCATAGCAACAAAGGAATAAAAGCCCTAAGAATATGATATTGAATTGACTCTCGTGAGAAAAGTGTTATTCAATCATACTTATCTCTCGGTGGCTTTGTATTCTAAATGTAATCAAAATAGAAATAGTCTTAGTTTCATACTTTGCATGCATAAGCTAGTGAACACTATTTCCATAAGTTACATTTTGGTAAACCCAATTCTTTTTACATTGGCATATCTTTTCAATTTAAGTTTTAGATTTGATTATTACATGCAATTTTTAGATTTAGATGCATTCATTCATTACTTATGTACTTGCACTTCTTATTTCATTATATGTATTGCTTAGTTTATATACATGCATTGCTTAATTGCTTCATTAAATTGTGTTTCATTGCATTATTTATTTCATTACATTATACATCATAAACAAAAAATATTTTCATGTTGCAAAAAATATTTTCTCTAGCACTATACCATGAACCCCATTCCATGTTGTTAATTATAGGATGAAACATTGGTCTTTCCATTGTGCTAGTTTTTTTTACCAACTTATGATCACCAACCCCTCTATCCATAAGGACATTTTGAGGCAAGAGGAGGATTACAACTTTATTAACACTTTCCATTCTAAGCATGGAGTATTGATTGCCCCTCTCCCAAAAATTGTCCTACCCATGATGACATTCTAGTGCAAGAAGAGACTATCAATGCTTCTTTCAACAATCTTCCTCCTAGGAATGGTGATCTTTCTCCTAAAATGTACTTCCCTCACAAGGATACTTTGGTGAAAGAGGAAACTCCTATGCTACAAGGATTTAAAATATTTGACAATCCTCTTTGTGAAGATTTTAATGATTCCTCCCCCAAAGATGAGGCCTTAGTGCATAAAGAACCCCACCAATATCAAATCAATGGTGTTCATACTTTGCGTCATGAAAAACTTAAAATTGTTTTCCACCTTCATATTGATATGTCTCTCAACCTAAAAACAAGACAATTATTATTCTAAAAGGTGCTAAATAACTTTATTATCAAACAATATTTCACACTTATAATAATAATCTTTCCCCCTATCATCCTTCACAATATGTTAGTAAGGAGTATGATTGTGTTCACAAAATTCATGATACTTTAGCCAAGATCTCTCTTTGGAACTTGATCAAAACTTCACTTACATATCATATGATGACCCAAGAAGCCTTGGAAAAAGTAGCTACATTATATCTTGCCAAGTCAAGTGAGGTAGCAACTATTTTTTATTGTATACATGAACTAAAGGCAAAAATTGATTTCCACCAACATGAGTTACCTTCTTTGGAGGTTAAAAACCAATGTGATCTCCTTGTGGTCATTGTCCTTATCAATGGTATTGCTATAAGGTGTACTCTAGTCGATAATGTTTCAAGTCTTAATGTGTATAGCATTGAATTGTTGAATAAAATAAAAGTGGATACTTCTCCTATTCAACCTATTTCTATTCCTTTTTGTGCGTTTGATAATGTTGGTAAATCATCATTAGGTGCAATCACATTGCCTATTAAAGTAGGAGATGCAATTATACCCACACTTATCCATGTAATGCCCAATAATATCACATACAACCTTCTTCTAGGTAAACCTTGGATTCATGACATGCAAGTTGTTGCAAATATACTCTTCATAAAAAACTCAAGTTTATCTACAACAATAAGATTTGGAGTTTGGAAGCCAATGACATCATATAACCACAATCTCAATCTTATTCAATTCTTTCTCTAATATAAAAAAATGTTCCATATCCTACTAAAGACACTCCTTCAGTTAAAGAGGTTATTTTAGAGGATGATTGGGGATCACTAGACTTCACAACCTCCTTCCATAGAAAATATAAAGTCCCTAAATTTTAAACTCTAAATTCTTATGCAAACACATGTATGGATGTTGATTGTGCCTTTTTAAACTTTAATCCAATTCAACCTAAGGGTAAACGCTCTCCTCCTAAAATTTCAACTCCTAAGATTGAGTTAGACAAACAACATGTATACAATAGACATGGTTTCTAGGATGTGTGCAACAAAGCATTGAGAGTCACGAGAAACCTACATCACAATTTTCTAAGGAAGGTTTAGGTTTCCAACATCCCCAACCCTATTGTCTAGTACATCTGTGTCTTATATTTATTACTTTAAATTATAACAAGATAGTATTTTTCTCAACCTTCTTCATGCCATGTTTATTATCCGACTCAAACAAAGGAAGAAACATAGACAAGATATTGTGAATTATCCTTTTTGTGTGGGTGTCATCAATTTAATGACCAATCCACTAAAGAATTCCAAAATTTTAATATTAAAATCGAACAATTCATAATTATGATATCATTCAAGAAGAATGTGACAATAAGTGGTACCTTTTCCATGATCATTCCAAAGAATATATATAATTTTATATTATGTTACTCCTCACCATGTGACATTGGTAGCTTATCCTTTGTGGGCTCATTTTCATTCATGGTGGCACAATTTTAGGTGAAATCATATTTTGTGAAGAAAATTATAATATTTCTTATCCCTGTCCCCATACTTGGGAGGAAAGGATAGTGTTTAAATATTCTATCCTTCCTAAGAATCCACTTTCCCTTTCATGAGATTCATCTTTTATATGATATCATTTTATTGCATAGAATTAGTTTTTATGCTCAAGGGTTCTCTCTTTTTCAAGAGATGTACATCATTGATTAAAAACTCTTCCTTTCTTGAAAAATGTGTGTCTATTATAAATTATCTCTCCTGGGACTGAAGTGTGTCATCCTTCAATAAGAATCCACTTTTTCATAGAAATAGAGAAGGTGTGTATTCATGCTCCCCTTCTCCTTTCAAAGATTTCAAGTCTTTATTAAAGATCTCCTTCATTTTGAGGTAGATCTCATTGAACAAAGATGTATTCCTCCTCTCAAAATTATTCCCTCAAAACAATTCCTTTATACTTGTTGCAAGATATCTTTTTTACAACTATCTCTTCCTTGCCTCAAAAGAGCTATGCCCTCTTTGTCATGGATTGCATATGCATTGTATTTTAAAGGATATATCCTTAGTGTTGAAGGTGTTGATCCATTTTCTTCTTTTCCTTAAGATTCCAACATAGTCCTCTCTTGACCTCTTAAGGGGTGACATATATGCAACCTCTTTGTTTCATATGGTGCTGGATTTCTTACGAACAACTTGCTTTGTTTGGTTATCCTTATTTCATATCTTTCAAGCTAATTTGACTTGTATAACACAACTTACTATACCATTTGACTCTCCTTGGCATCAATTTATAGATTTTCTTTCTAACAATGCTTTTCTTGGATATCCTTGGGATGAATTGACTAGTACAACAAAAATTTCTCAGCCATAAATGAATTACCCTTGGCATCAACATTTCAGGATGGGTTGACTAGCATAACACAACCTTCTATAGCATTTGAATAAACCTTGGCACTAATATTTCAAGATGAGTTGACTAGCACAACACAACTTGCTACACCATTTGACCTTTCCTTGGAACCGATCTCAAAGATGATTTGACTAGCATAACACCAATTTCTAGACCATTCAAATATATTCACACCAAACCCTCTCTTAGGATGAGTAGAACTAGCATAACACAACTTGCTAGACTATTTATTCTTCCTCCTCTCTTCACATGGATACCCTAGAATAATGTAGCTTGCTAGTTCACAAAATGTGTGCTTCTTTATTTCTCTCTACCATGAGCCCATAACATAGAATACTTTGATAGTCTTTGATATTGGTACATTCTCCCTTTAATTGGTGTACATCCTTGTTCTTTCTATAAGTCCACATGCGGTTTACAATAACATGTCAAGAATTATATTAGTGGATGAGATAGTTTGATTATCATGGCCTCTTCAACTAGTTGACTTCAAACATTTTGTTTTAGTTCTAATGTTTCTTTTTTGTGCATATTGGAAGGTTAACCTATATGGATTCATAGTCCTGACCATGTTTGGGGGATTGATCATCCCTCAGTGTTATCCTATCCCAAATTTGTCTTGCTTTTAGTTTCACTGCCTCTTGATTTCTACTTTACTATGAGCATGACCGTGAGATCGTACTTTGCTAAACTGAGGGCTAAATGTAGCATCATAAATTGTACATGTTTAATTAGGGTGTCCAATTTCTCACTCTCTTGTAACTCATTTTAGTATTTGTAATGGTGAAAATGGTGAGAAATACTAAGAGGTAGATTACTCACCAAGTCTCAAATACATGGAATAAAAAACACTCTACCAAGGTGAGTCCAATTAGCACAACCAAAGAGTAAGGGTGCCAGTTCGTGATCTTCAAAATGTAGGGTTTTGTATTCCTTTGGAATGTAAGGGGTTGAGGATGTAAATTGTTCTATAAAACTAATCTATGAAAGTAAGAGCGAGGACAAATAGGAATTAGATAGATCTCACCTTGAAGGAAGAAGAGGAAAATGGATCTTCAAATATGATTCTGACTATCAAAGAGCTACCAAAATCAGGTAAGGTTCTGGATCTGTAACTCTGGCACCTGAAAATTTTGTCTGTGAAAATATCATACCTAGAGGACAAGGCCGGAAATGGTGATCTTGTCCAAGAAAAGGGTAATTATTGCGACCTTCTCCTTTTGACTCCAAAACTGATGAAATTTGGAGGGGATGTGTAACTCTATCTGAGGCTTCCGAATTTGGATTTGAAACTCCGTAACCTATTCCTGCACATAGAAAAGAAGGGGAAGAAGGTTGAGGGGAGGATTTTACCTTAGTCAAACCCATGTACAGAAATCAACCTTGAAATGAAATAAATGTAATTAAAATAAATGTTGTCATGTAGCATATTTTAGACCTAAACAATGGAATATATCATACCATGTAGATGCAATTGTCTCTAAATATGTGATCAAGAATGTTGATGCAATAGCTTTGACTCAACACAAAAACTAAAAGCAAATCATGTAAGATAAAATCTCATGTAGTAGATGTTATAAATTGCCAAAATATTGAATGAATTTAGATCTCCTTCCTTGATTGCAAACTCCTTTGCTTGACCTCCAATGGGGAAAGAAGCTAGATCTATGGAATAAAATGTCTTGAATGCATGATGGAAATGATGGAATGAAGAATTGAAATTCTTGATGGCTTTCCTTGCACTTGAACGCTTGATGGGCTTGAATGATTGATAATGGATGACTTCAAAAAATGGAACTTTCTTGCACTTGAATCTCTTGAATACACAATGAATGATAGCTTGCAAGTGTTTGTAAGTTGTGGATATGAAAATGAGAGGATTTAGTGTCCTTTTATACACATTTTGGGGCTTAAATCTCACAAGTGGATCTGAAAGAAAGATCTAGAAGAAACACTCTTGCATCGGGCTTGGATCCCAATGAAGCAAAAAGCTCTAAGACAAGGCCGATGTGTGTGAGTTAATACACCTTCATGAAATTAGGACAATTAGCTACAATTCTATGGAAAGAAATAAAAAATTTAATCTAAATAATCGCATTTAACATCCATAACATTCCATGGTCCTCTAACTAGGCTTTTCAAGTAGAGCTTGTTAAGATTGCTAAACTGCAATCTTCCCAAGAACACCTGCATGCATAGCTATTACGTAAAAAGAAGCAAAAGACAGAAGATAGAAGGATCAGCTATGGCGGCCAAAATGAGAGAGAAGAGATATCCATGTTGAAAAGAATAATTTCTATTAACAACAATATTGAATACAAAACTCTGTGTAAA
>MU223802.1:3513827-3542944 GCA_018584345.1 Thuja plicata | reverse complement strand
TTAATTATTTGATTTCATGATTAATTAATCCCTTGATTTTATTTGATTTAATCCACTTTGATTGATAAATGTCCATTTAATTGATTTTGATCCATTTTGAAGCATTTTGAGCATTTGATGAGATTTTGCTGAGATTTGTAGATTTTGATGATACTAAGACACCTGGTCAATTTTGGGTGTCTACAAATGCCCCTCTTTGAATTGATGTGCGAAGCGCATTGATTCAAAGAAAATTGCATGTACCGATCACTGATTGATTGATTGATACAACTACTCTAATTTGAAAACCTGATTGATAACTGATAACTTGATTGATTTGATTTGATTTAATTATAAAAACTTGATTCACAACTCTGATTTGAAGCTCTGATTGACAACTCTGATTTGAAACTCTGATTCACAACTCTAATTTGAAACTCTGATTGATAAGATACAGAATGCCCCACTGATAAAGGTTTAAATTTTAATGCCCCATATTTGATATAGATACCCTAATTTGATGATCTAATGATATGCCCCCTTAGAAATGAAAACATTTTGATGTCCTGATGCTAATATGATGTGATTGATGTAAAAGTATATCTAAATGATTTCATTTCTGAAAACATAAAGAAGAATGATGATAAGATCACAAGATGCGCCAGTGTGCAAAAAATGCAGATTTAGGTCTTGGGGGGTAAAAATCTCTCCAAAATTAGGTCAAAACAACTTAAACAGGTTGAAAAACCCAAATTTACTATTCATTTTCACTTTTTACTATTGAGATTTTGCTCTGATTTTGTTGTGATTGAGAGTAATGGTGGCATGCCGATATCAGAGACCTCTTGACTATGGACCTCCGGTGAGTGATTTGAACCTTCCTAGTGCATTTATTGCTCTTTTTGATAGTATTTATTGTCATTTTTTATGCTTTTAGATTGGATTTAGCAAAATGTCATGTAGGAGCTTTTAAATGACACGTAGGGTAGTGGAATGTCGCGTCTGCGTAGCTAAGTAACGCATATGAAGTGTTAAAAACTGTGTAGCAGTTAGGTTAAAATGCACACCCCATGTTTGCAATGATGCGTAGGAAACCCATTTGCAAATTTAAGATTTTGAATGACGCATAGGATTTGCAAATGCCGTGTATGCTGTAAAGAAACACCTCTGACACTTTAAATGATGTGTATGATGTTTTCAATGATGCATAGCATGAAATGACACTTCCACATAATGAAATGACATGTACTAGGATATTTGATGAAAACCTGATTTAAAATAGAACCAGTTGTCTTCGATTGATCGTCTGGATGACCAGATTGATTGCCAAGCTAAAAAGATGTGATTCCATGATGTTACTTAGTGTTTAGGATATTAGAATAATCATACCAGTAAATATTTGATGTGTCAATCAGATTGATTAAAATATATTACAAATTGATCCCTTCTCAAGATCTAGAGGTCAAGAACAATAGGTTGATGTGCTCGAAAAAAGAAAAGATAGATTTAATATGTTTAATTGACTTAGAATGATCCACCAATAGAAAGATACTAATATAATTCACTTTATTTGCAAAATGTAGGCACATTACCGTAAGTTGTATGTATAGAATGTAGCATCTTGGGTCTTCGATCTGGTGGATGAGTTGACCCCTCCAGAGAGATGAATGATTGTCACATGTTGGATCAGACTCCTTGATCTTCCTTAGTTTCAGCTGAACTAAGGTTTATTGATAGCTATGGCAGAGTGTTGACACTCTTACCATAATACTTTCCATCTACCCCTCGGTGAGATGACCATCACGCCAGAGGATGTATACAGATTGCTAAGGATTCTGACCCATGGAGAGTGGGTTTACTATGATTAGGTCTACGATGGTAGCGTATGTAGATGGGTGTTCAAAGATGCCACTATTGGTTATGATAGCATTACATGGGTGTAGTTTGCGTCGTTTCCTACTTTGCCAGCTTTGCTAGGAGCCATGATTAGAGGACTTCTCTTACCAGATAAGAGAGTTCGTGGCTTTTCAGTCAGATGGGGCCGCATTCTAGAGGACTTTATTTCTCATCCTCAGAGATTAGACTTGGGATCTTGCGCGCTAGCCCAATTATATCATGATTTACACGAGGTTGTATACAGGCACATCACGACTATATCTGCAGTATTGTTATAGCTATGGACCTGGGAGCATATCCTGATTACTAGACCTATATCAACATGAGTGTGAGGTCAAGGATATCAGTATGCATTTATATATGATGGCATGGTTGTCCAGCATCATTTGGGCAAGGTTGAGTTCTGGTGTCGGACTATCGACAATATTGATCAGGTCATATGGAGACCGTACTTGGGCTGTGAGGGATGGAGGGAGGATGATGATGAGCTTCCATATATGTTTTCCCCTTGGTGGATGATTGGTTAATCACCACTTTGTATAGAGAGATTCTTCTTTAGGAGAGTTCTCTGTCAGTATGGTCGTGTGCAGGATATGCTACAGGGTACGACATTGTATGCGAGAGTACAGGCAGAGCGATCCGTGTGGAGATCTCAGGTGGATTATCAGTTTTCATGTGCATAGATTGATCGGTTAGGCCATGTTTGATGGGATATGATGGAGCATGTGGCCGATGCAGGCATGTCCGCTAAGTATCGAGAGTGGTTTTCTCGACATAGATTCACTAGATTCACGGATCTGACAGAGCCTATTCCTGATGTTGATGAGCTGTGTGCTGATGATGGTGATAGAGATGATGGTGGTGATGGTGGTAGGAGACCCCAGAGGTAGAGAGTACAGAGAGTACCTAGGGCTCCTCGAGTACAGAGAGCTGCAGGACCTCGGATGCGGGGTGAACATGTGAGAGCTCGGGGTGGTAGGTTCGGACAACCTAGATAGAGGTGGGTATAGGTACCGATGCAGAGACAGGTTTAGGCCATTCCAGCTACATTTTGGGCTGGACAGAGACATATATGAGTACATGCAACCATGCAGGTTCTATTACAAGTTCCTTTGCAGTGTTAGGATCAACAGAGACTAGCATCTCCATAGAGACAGGGACATGTACTCCCTCAGGTAGACCCACAGGTGAGTGCAACATAGGTTCAGGGTGCACCTCAGATACAGGTGATACCACAGGTACCATTAGCCCCTCAGGCCCCATAGGCACCTCCAATTCCTCCTATTGTTGATAGCTTAGTACAAGATGTGAGAGGGTTACAGGAAGGGATGACTACATTTACTGGACAGTTGGATCAGGTGACTACAATGTTACAATAGTTCTTGGCTACAATGGCTCAGTTACCTATGAGTGCTAGCACGAGTCAGGCACCACCTTCCACTCAGGATAGAGCAAGTGATAGGGGTCCTGATGGGTCAGGGGATGGTTTAGGTGCTGCTGGATATGGATCAGGTGCCCCATATGGGTCATGAGATAGATATGAGCTTGATATCCAGATATTGTATTGATGTATCATATGGAGTTTTGATCAGGACTTGATGTATGGATCATTTTGTCAATTGTATCTTTAATATACTGATTTGTTATAGACATTTGATGATGTACATTTATCTATGATGATCTTTGATTGATTTCCTTTTGATATTAATTGATGATGTGAGATTTCTTTATATGCAGATCTACATGATGTCTATGATGCCCTTCCTTTATTTATGCTATGGATGCAATGTTTTAGAGTATGACATAGATATATGGATGCAAATGATGATTATGAAACTACTTCTATATGATTTTGATTTTAATTTTGATGTATGGTTTATGCAATGCAATGATATGGATGCAATACTTAGTGCAATGGTAAAATGAATGCAACTATCTTTTTGGATTTTGATGTATGCAACTTAGTTTATGAAATGCAATTCTAAAAGATGAAGGATAAATGAATAATGATTAATGTAGCTTTTCTTTTGTTTTCACTCAAGAGATGTAAAAATAATGATTAATGCTATGAATGAATGCAAAAGATAATCTCACATAATTGATTTGAAACCATTGAATGTGATGTAACCTCCAAAAATGATGAACCCCCTTATACTTGGAAAAATTACTCTAAATAATGCAATTAATCTAACATGAATATGCAATGCAATGCAACTAAAAGTCACTAGATTTTTGCGAAAGAACTGCAAAAGAGATATATTTTCATCATTGAGCATTGTGGAACTCGGAGTCGATACAATCCTTACTGGTGCCACTACAACCATAAGAATATGAATATGACTTTCATCTCAGTTGGTAACCTCTTTAGGAACCTGTTACAAACCTCACTAGTTGAATGACCAACTATGGGAGTATGAATACCTATTTCAACGGATTCAATGTTGCAAGTGGATGTTGGTATTAAGATATTGAAGATCTAAATAGACAAGGTATCCTTTTGCATAAACAAACAAAGATTAATCCTCCTTATATGAATGTCCTCGATGGTTCTTTGATGACCATGTCCTTAGACAAATTCACACAAGTTAAAGAATCTCGCTCAAAATAGTCACACAAAAGCCAAGAAAATATCATGTCTCCATTATTGCCAATCTAGTCAAAACATCATCGATTAGCTAAAAAGACATGACTCAAAAAAGTGAAATGAAAAAATCATCAAAATTTCAAGTGTATCGCAATGTATCAAGATTTTCAAAAAGAATTCCAAACATTCTGATCATTTAAGGTGTTGTCAATTTTTAATCCTGATAGAATAAGTCAATGAAACTCAAGGATCATGTTGTAGGATCAAACTATTTATGGTTGAACAATGATATCCATCAAAGGTTCCAAAATATCTCTCTGAATCTAAAAATCTACTTCTGTTGTGTGACCAAGATGTAGCACTCTTAAATCCGTTTGGTACCAAAATCCATGATGATTGCCCCAAGTGATAAATGTGATCAATGTGAAACTTAGGGAAAATGAGACCTAGAATGCAACAATGCAACTGAAAGGCTTTGTTATGACTTATGCACAAATGACGGATGCAATGAGGATATGGACACATGAGATGGTGAAAGGAAATATGTACAAATGCGACTAGGAAAGACCTAAGGAACAAAAGGCGCCTATTTCCAGGTTTTCACCTTTTGGGATTATTGCTCTTTTCTCTTTTTTTTTGCTTTCTTTTTTGCTACGAAGGCGCCTATTGCTGGGTTTTCACCAAGGCACTTTTCTCTTTTTCATTTTTTTCATTTTTTTCTTTTTTTCTTTTTTTTTTTTTATCATCAAGGCACCTATTTGCTAGGTTTTCACCAAGACAACATTTTTTTGATTTTGCAAATGTTTTTGATTTCTTTATGCTCAATTTTCTTGTTTTTTCTGATTTTTCTTCTTTTCCAATGTTTTTGCCTTTTTGATCTTTCTGATTTTTTTTGTATTTTGATCCTTTTCTCCTTTTTTGGGGATTTTTACTTTTTCTCATGTACAAAGAAGATGCTAACTCATCTGATACTCTTTCATCTGATTAGGTATGAAACCTCTTTAAACGGATGTTATTAATGGGTTCTTGCAACTCATCCCCTTCACAATCAGCTAGTTTGTATGTTCCTGTTCCAAAAGAAGAAACAATTAAAAAAGGACCAAGCCAATTTGCTTCCCATTTTCCTTTCTTTTCCCTATCTGCCTGATTTTTAGGGGTTTCTCTTAACACCAAGTCTCCCACTTGAAAGGATCTTGGTTTAATCTGCTTGTTGTAGTTTCTTGAAATTTGATTCTAATACACTTTCAAATGATCATATGCTTGTGTTTGACATTCCTCCAACAATTCCAATTTTTGAAGTTGAGCAACCCTATAATCCTCATCCGTGATTAATCCATGTAGTGACACTCTTAGGGTTGGTATTTCAACTTCTAAGGGTAGAATAGCTTCAGCCCCATAAACCAAGGAAAATGGTGTAGCTCCTGTTGGTGTACGAATGCTAGTTCTATAGGCCCATAATGTTGGGTTTATCTGAATATGCCAATCTCTTCCTAACTTATCAACCGATCTCTTCAATATTTTGAGAATGTTATTGTTTGTAGCTTCGGCTTGTCCATTACCTTGAGGATAGTAAATGGAGGAAGAATGGTGAATAATACGAAATGTTTCACAAATTTCATCCACATCTTTGTTCTTGAATTGTTTTCCATTGTCTATAATGATGGCATGAGGGATACCATGTCGACAAATAATGTGATTAAGGATAAACATGGAAATCTACTTCCCTGTGGCACTTGTCAAAGGAACGACCTCTACCCACTTAGTGAAATATTATGTCACTGTGAGGATATACTTATGTCCATTAGAAGATGGTGGGTAAATCATGCCAATTAGATCAAAACCTCATTGATAAAATGGCCATGGTGTAACAAATGGATGTAATTCTTACGCAGGTGCATGGATCATGTCACCGTGATATTGGCATTTAGTACAAAATCTCACAAATTGATAAACATCTTTTTCTAAGGTTTTCCAAAAATACCCCATGCGAAGGATTTTCTTTGCTAAATTTAATCCACTAGAATGCGACCCACAAATCCCCTCGTGAACATCTCTTAAAGCTAACCTCGATTCCTCTTCCTCTAGACATCTAAGGAGCATTCTGTCAAGACCCTTATGATATAATGTATTTGATAGGATGGTATAATGAGCCAATTATCTTATGAAATGTCATTTTTGGGGTTGGGTTTGGTCCAAAGGTAAGGTTTGGTTTTTAAGATAAGTATAAATTGGTCCATACCAAGGTGAGTCATGTCCATTAAGAAGGGAAATTATTTGGGTATCGGGTAAGTCAAATGCCAGTTTTTCCAACTCTTCCACCAAGAATTCATACCTCACATTTTGATCGGGCATTTAGAGTAATGAAGCTAAATTAGCCATTGCATCGACTGCTCTATTTTTGTCTCTTGGAATTTTCTCAAAGGTAATCAACGAAAAATATTTTTTCCAATCATCCACCATCCTTTTATATGGCATCAATTTTTTGTCTTTGGTATTGTATTCATCATTAATTTGGTTGATGACTAATTGAGAGTCTCCATAAACTTGTAATTCCGTGACATTCCATTCCAAAGCCATTTTGAGACCTATGACCAAAGCTTCATATTCAGAAATATTATTTGTGCAAGGAAACAATAGTTTGTAAGATTTTAGAATTGTGCAACCTTGAGGTGTTATCAAAAGAATTCCTACCCCTGAACCACTTTGAGTATAGGATCCATCGAAATATAAAGTCCATGTCTTGCTTCCACATTAACAATCTCTGAATCAAGAAATTCCACTTTAATTGGATGTGTAGACTCTGAAGGATGTTCGTCCAACTGATTAGCAATTACTTGTCCCTTGATTTCTTTCCTATCCACGTACTCAATGTTAAATTCACTAAGTACCATCACCCACTTTGCAATTCTTCATGTTAGGGCTGTTTTACTAAGTAGATATTTCAAAGAATCAATCTTGGCAATTAACTTCACTTTATGCATCAACATGTATAGTCTAAGCTTTTGAGAGGAAAATACCACAGCTAGGCAAGCCCTTTCCATGAAGCTATAGTTCAATTCATACTTTATCAATGTTCTGCTCAAGTAGTAAATGACTCTTTCTTTTCCTTCATTGTCTTCTTGTGCCAATAGGACCCCTAATGATTTTTCCGTTGCTGATATGTAAAGTAACAAAGGTTTGTCTTTAATAGGTGACATTAAGATGGGTGGATTCACCAAGTATATTTTTAACAATGTGACAACTTTGTCACATTCTTCATCCCATGTAAAAATAGTGTCCTTATGTAGCAACCTTGTGAATGAATGGCATTTTTCCGCCAATTGGGAGATAAAACTCCATATAGATTGAAGTCTTCCTTGAAGAGACCTCATTTGGATAATATTATTAGGAATTTCCATGTCCATTATCGCTTGTACTTTCTCTGGATCTACTTCAATGCCTTTTGCAGAAACAATGTAATCTAGGAGTTCGCCAGATTGTACCCCAAAAGCACACTTCTTTGAATTGTGTCTCACTTTAAATTGTTCTAGCCTTGTGAAGATCTTGTCTAATATTGGTAAGTGATCCTTTCTTTCATGTGATTTGCTAGAATATCATCCACATAGTCTTCTTATAAGGTATGCATCATATCATGGAATATGGTACTTATTGCTCTTTGGTAAGTTGCTCTGACATTTTTGAGACCAAAGGGCATCACATTCCAACAAAAGGTTCCCCATGGGCATGTAAAAGTTGTCTTCTATTGGTCTTCAGGTGCAATTTGGATTTGATTGTATCCACTAAATCCATCCATCAAGGAAAGCATAGAATGACCCACTATTAAATCCACTATTGTATCAATGTTAGGTAGTGGAAAATCATCTTTTGGGCAAGCAAGATTGAGATCTCTAAAATACGTGCAAAATCTAATAGATTTTTCCTATTTTGTGACCGGGACAATGTTAGATATCCATTCTGCATATGAAATTACTCTTATGAATCCAACCTTGAGGAGATTTTCTGATTCTTCTTTTACTAAAAGAGCCACATGAGGGTGCATTTTTCTCAATTTTTGCTTAACGGGTTTCACACCGGGTTTCACATTTAAATGATGCATTATGAAGGTTGGATCTAACTCGGGCATGTTGGCATAAGCCCATGCAAATTTAATTTTCTTTTCTTGAAAGAATTTGATGAACTCCTTTCTTTCTGATGTACTCAAAGATGCTGCTAAATGAACAATCTTAGGATCCTCTTTGGTGCCAATGTTAACTTTCTCTGTTGGTTTAATAAGGATGGGTGATCTTTCATCTTCATGTTCAGGTAGGGAATCCAACCTCTCTTCCTTAGGTGCCACAATTGGGTTTTCACCTTTGGAAACATCCGATATTTTGACTTTTTTAGGTTCTAGCACTGCCACGTGGTGGTTTTCACCACTAGACCTTTTCATTGTTTTATATTTTTTTCTTTTATTTTATGGATTAAGAGGTTGGACCCCTGCCTCTATCATCATGTCTGGATTGTATTCATTGGTGGAAGAAGATGGCTCAACCACATTTAGGTATTGGGCCATTGCAAGGTCATTGGGAAAGTATAATAGGTCATTTGGTTTAGATAAATCCCAATCAATGAGTTCGGGGTGCATTAAGGATAAGAATTAATTTGGAAAATTGTCATTCAAAGGGTTTAAGGACATGACCTCATTAGAAGTTTCATACATTGTATCACTTAGGTCTATGACATGGGCTTCCTTAAGATGTTCCATGGAAGTTGGATCAAAGTCTCCTTCACTAGAGTCCTCACTGATTTCCATGGGAAAGAATGCATGTGGATTAAATACAACATTTGAATCACCCCCCCATAAAGGTACCCAAGGTTCACCTACCCAGTGACTAGTCCTATATGCTTTCCCTATGTTGGATTCTTGAGGTTCACTTGACACTTGTGTAAAATTTGAGCCTTGATGTTTATTTTCTTGACTTGTAACATTGGGAATAGTTGCATATGTGTGAATAACATCAACTTCTATGTCATGACAAGAATCTTTAGAAAAGGAATCCCACTCATAATCCCTAGAATCATCTTCACTTTTGAAACCAACCATGTGCACACGTTCATGGGAATCATGCATTGGATTTGAAATTTCTCCTTTATGTTGAAAACCTATTCCGACTTTCTCTTCTTTTGCTCTCCAAGCTGGTTCAATAGGTTCTAATAATCCTCTATTTTGAACTCCTAAGGGTCCTCTTCCCTTATATCCCATTTTTTGCATGATTTGATACCCTTTCCAATACTGATCATTTTGAATGTTGATGTGTTGTACCATTTCCATAGAATGATTTGAAGTGTCATCTTCCTTATAGAGTCATTGTAGTACTTCATTATCCTCCTTCTCTAAGGCATATTTATCACTCTCTCTCTCTTAAAAAATGAGCATTGTATTTATGAGGGGGATGAGCACTTGATGGCTTCCCATGTGTCCTAGGAGAGGTTGGTAAATCAAATAGGGAAACAAAATATTCACCCACTCCCTTGGAGTTGATTTTACTTTGTTTTTCAAAGGTGTGCATCAATTCACTCATCTTTTGATAGTGATCCTTCTTAGCTTATTCTCTTTCTTCCTTGGTAGGTTTCAAAGTTTCCATCCTCAATGTTGAAGTCTTGACTAAATTATCATGTGAATTTTGACCCTCATAACTCATCTTTTCTTTTCCCTTAGCTGTTGTAGTTGAGGTAGTTTGATTAGGGTTTGAGATGGAAGTAGCATTTGATGTCAACTTCAAAATTTCCTTGTTGGGTTCTTCAATGGTATCATTAGGGATGACTCCTTCCCTATTGTGAGGAATAAATAATTCATGACTTGGCTTCAATGTGTTGCAATATTGGAAGGGATTTGAATCTCCTCCAATTGTGATCTCCTCACCTCTATGTGGAAATTTTATGCATTGGTGATAAGTAGAAGGTACCGCTTGCATCTCATGAATACAAGGTCTTACCAATATGATAATTTAAGTTAATTTCATGTTGAGAACTTGACATATGGTATTTTTTTGATAGGTCCCACTTGGATAGGTAAATTAATCATGCCTTTTGAAGACCTTTCTTCTTCATCGTAAGCCTTAATGGTGATTTTCTTCTTAGGGTCAATAGATGATTCAGATATCCCTAAAGACTTGACAAGGTTTAATGTACAAATTTTGAGACCGGCTCCCCCATCAATGAGAACTCGCTTAACCCTATGCCTTTGGATTAACACTTCTATATGCAAGGGAAAATTTTGAGGGTGGGTAATAGACATGTCATCTTTTTCGGAGAAGGAAAGGAAATGAGGAGCTATGAGATGTCCCACCATATTTTTAAACTTATCCTACTCCAAGGTTATAGGAACATTGGTTTCCAATAGGGATTTTTCCAATATTTCTTTGTGATTAGGAGATAATTTCAACAACTCCAAAATAGAGATTTGTGCTGGAGTTTTATGCAATTGATCCACCAAACTATAAGGCCTTATTGAAGAAGATGTTGGTTTAGCCAAAGTAGTTGTTGAAGTAAGACCAAAAGTTTTATGGGTACTTCCTTGTAGGGTAACTCTTGCTGCTTGCCCCCTAGTTAGAAAATTAGAAGACCCTTGAATAGGTTTTTCTTTGATTACCACAACATTGATAGTACTATCATGTCTGGGTAAGGCATTAATAGTATTGTCATAGGTATGGGCAAAGTTTACATTGTTGTTGCTTCTTGAATTGTGGCCATTGTTCCCTCCATTGTTTGAATTGGAAGATTCACCTTTTTCATGTTTGTAGAAAGGAGTCTTAAAGGCCATGTGATCTTCATTTTTTTGAGGGCCTTCTACCTTTATCACACCATTATCAATTAGGTCTTGCACTACGTGTCTCAAACGCATGCAATCATTTGTCTTATGTCCTTAATTTCTATGGTATTCACAATGAATATACTCACTCCACCATGTAGGTTTAATTTTTGGTTCATATGGTTGATCTCTAGGTAAGTTGATAAGATTATTAGCAATGAGGGTTCTTAATGCCTTCTCAAGGGGTTCACCCAAAGGTGTGAATGTTCGTTTAGGAGTTGGTGTAAAGAAAGGTTTAGGTTTGTTAGCCCCTTGATTGTTCCCAAAGTTATTATTGTTATTGTTGTTGTTGAAAGGTACCTTGGGTTCTTGGGTCACATTATTAGCTTGAGAAAATCCTTTGGTAAGATTGAAAAGGGTAGCCTTCAAATTTATAGCCTCTACAACTCCATCATTCACCACTCCCTTATTGTTATTCCTCATCCAAAATCGGTTATTGTTAGGAGGATTTCTATATTGGTTGTTAATGGAGGTATTATTGTTGTTGTTTTTATAAAGTTTTAATTCTCCACTTTTGACCAATACCTCTTCCGTGGTAACTCCATTCTCAATTAGGTCTTGGAAAGACCTAGGACATTGTAATCTTAACTGGTAATTCATCTCATTAGTCAAGCTATTAATAAAGATATCCATGTTTTATTTTTCAAGTACACTTCGAGGGTATCTAGCAAATACCGCTCTCCATTGTTGTAAGAAAAGTAGGAATCCTTCTCCCTCTCGTTGCTTGGTATTACATAAATTTGTCATCATAACCTCATGTTTGATATTGTACGAATAATGAGTCACAAATTTGGAGGCCAACTCTTCAAAGGTTCGGATGTCGGAGGGTAAATTTGAAAACCACTCCATGGCCATGCCTCCTAAACTTATAGGAAATAACCTCATGAGGTAAGTCATATCATGCATGAACTCTAGGCTCAATGTGCAAAATTCCCTTAAGTGATCTTGAGGATCAATTCTTCCTTCATACTTTTCATATTTAGGAAAGATAACATTAGTTGGGAATGGAACCATGATTAATGACTTATCAAACAGAAAAGGACACAAGGCTTCTATAGAAAAGGGTTTAGGAACCCCACTTTGTTTCATCATGTCCAATTGAATTTGGAAGAGTTTGAATTGTTTGTTCATGATATCAATAGGATTAGCCTCAACTTATTTTTTCTTAAGTTGATTGACATCATAGTCATGGGGAAGTTTGAGACCCGTTTGTGCTAGGTCTAGGAAGTATTTTTATTTGTCCTTTTCCAACAATTTTTCCATGATCTTCATGAAGAAGGGACTTTGCATTGCTTCATTAACCTTTTCATCAGTTGCTTCTTCATCATTAGGGTCAATGTTTCCCCCATTGTTATTATTATTTAACCCTTGGTTGTTAGGGTCAAGATTTACTCCTCCAAGATTGTTGTTGTTTAACCCTTGGTTGTTAGGGTCAATGTTTCCTCCTCCATTGTTATTTTTGTTCGACCCTTGGTTGTTAGGATCAACATTTCCTCCTCCATTGTTATTCGTGTCTTTGTTAACATAATTGATTTGATCAAGGTCCATGTTGCCAAATGGAAAGGACATTGTTGGCTTTGTGTCCTTTATAGGTTCTTGTAAGGGTCTTGAAGAAGTAAAGTTATCACTTGGAAAAGGACACTCCTGCCTTAGATAGGATCCGTCAGGTTGCAGGGTAGACTTGATATAATGAGATCACGTAAAAGCTGGCATGAACATAAATTGTATAAAGATCTTAGGATTTTATGTTCTCTTAAAATGATCAATCGTTGGATGATTTTGTGAAATGTCCAAAAATGGCATATTCTGATCAAGTTGAGTATACACAAAGGTAAAATGTCCAAAAGGGTATCCAAAAATGCAGGTATCTTGTTTTCAAACCCTCGAGAAATATCCACTATTTTCCCTTCTTTGTTTCTGAGCGTCACTTCCTATTGTATACGCGTCACTTTAATGTTAGTACGCATTGACTGGAATTACTATACATGGCACTCTGCAGTTAGTACGTGGCATTTTCTTGTTGATAGGCGTTATTGAATTGATTCTAGGTGGCACTTTCCAGTGGCTTACACAGTTTTTGATAGCTGACAAGCGTCATTTTCATTTCTTACGCATCACAGAACTGTTTGTAGGCATCTTTTAAATGATCATACGTGGCACTTTACCAATCAAAGTTGAGCTTTCAATTTTTTAGGGTTTAAAGATTAATGTCTTTGATCATATTTGTTAGAGAATATTCTTGCTTGAAAATGAAATACAAACTCAACAGACACATCAAATTTGCATCATAACCCTAAAACAACACTAAAAGTGTATGTTCTTGGTCATTTTTACAAGTATATCACAAGAAATTCTTCCAAGCAATCTACCTAGAGTCAAACAAATGTGGCTTTTAACAATGGCTCTAGAAGGTAGGATTACTATTTTAACCAGGTTTTAATAACACCTCTATTCTAAATCATGTCAAGTTCCTTTACCCCCTTGCGGGCTTCCCACATGCATAAAAGTATGATTTTACGTAATCCTGAAGGACTACTCGAGGAAGTGAGGATGACTTGCACACAAATTAGTCACTTTCTGATTACGGTAAAGTGCATTTATTTATAGTGGGTTGGATGATATCACGGCAAGAGCGATTGTCTCCCACTTTGGGTCGTTCCCTCTCACCGCCTTCGTAAAGGAATTCTCGGGAGGCAAGCCCTCTAAAGTTCTATTTTAATCTAGCATATATGGAAAGTGGAAAATGAACTTAGTCCAACAAGTTTGGGAGTTTGATTCACTCAAAGATTGAAGAGAATATCCCTATTGTCTTCCTTCATTCCAAACACTTCAGACACACTTTTGTTCTTTGTCAACCCCTTGACAAGGAGGTTCTTTTAATGGAAATGTTTGGTTAATTCCTTCCCTTTCTTTCTACCAAATTAAACTCACATGTTTGGCGTTTTGATCCACTTCAAAAAGTGGAGAGCATATGCCTAATGTTTGTTCAATTGGACAATAATAGGGTTTTTTACTATTAACTAGATTCAAATGAAATGCCACAATATAATCAATGCAAGCTTGTTAAGTAGAATACCTTGTTTTTGAAGCTAGCAAAGGCTAGGCGCATTTTTGATTGACTTTTTTTCTTTTTTTCTTTTTTTCTACTCACCTAGTGGTGATCATTCCCACACCGGATCCTCCAACAAGTTAGTCAACACAACCACCAAAGTGAAGAAAAACTTAAAAATGAATTTGACAACATGCTCCTAAGTTCCTTTTGATCAAATTTGCAAGAATCAACGTTAAGAACTCAAAAACAAGAAATCAAATTAAAGAGTGGGGAATTTCTTTTTGTAAGAAAAAAACACTTTTATATAATGATCATATATATGTTCTTCTTCCTTTAAATTTTCTAAAATATTGGAAGCATGAATTTTCTTATCATGTTTAGTTTGTGCTCTTACCTCTTTGCTAGGATTTGTAACTCAAAATTTTGGTTTCTATACTTTCCTGTGTTTCCCCATCTGCGGGAAAAACACAGACAGAGAATTAGAAATCAGAATTTAAAGTTTTGACAGCAAAATAAAATAGAAAGCACTAAGTGGCATTTAACAGCTAATACATGGAATTTATATGTTAATAAGCGGTATTCAAAACATTCAAAACAAAATTGAAACTTTAATAAGCGGCATTTAAAAATGCATAGGCGGTAAATTAAACTTTGCAAGCATCACAGAATGTTTAAAATGCGTCACAGAACAGATCACACATGATAGTTGATAGTTCACAAGCGACATTTTGCAGTTTTCAAGCGACGCTTTACCGACTTACACGTCACAATTTGTCTCATACCCAACAAAGAAAATAAGATAGAAATAGAGAAGATTATGCACGCATCATTTACCTGCTCACAGGCATCATCAGATTGCTCATACACGTCATTTCACCTATTTTCTGCAAATAGACACAAAAATGAAGCCAAAAAAACACAAAACTTGATAAAATGATGGAAAATGAGGCCTAAAGCGCCACGGTGGGCACCATTTGTATGTGAGTTAATACAATTTCATGAACTTAGGATAATTAGCTACAATTCTATGGAAAGAAATAAACAATTTAATCTAAAGAATTGCATTTAACATCCATAACATCCCATGGTTCTCTAACTAGGCTTTGCGAGTAGATCTCTCAGCCTTAATCTCTACTAGTGACCTTCCTAGAATGAGAAATTGATAAACTAATGTCTAATATAGCTCAATTATCTCAAAGATGATATGAAAAATGAACTCAAATTCTCATGATATGCTCTCAAATCTCACAATTTGCTCTCAAAATGCTCAATATATTGCTCAATTGCTCTCAAATTTCCTATAGTTATGATGCTATGCATTCGAATTTTCTAGGATCCTTTATGCTTGAAAATGACTTATATTTATTGTAAAATCCCAAGGGTAAGGGGGTAGGGTGAATTGATCATGAGTTAATCCTTGGTTGATTTTGATCTCTCAAATGGTTTCAAATAAGGGGACCATTCAAATGTTGTCCTCAAAGGGTGGGACAAAATGAGTGGATGAGATTTAAAAGGGTAAATGAGAGGTTGGGATGAAAAATTGGAGTGATCCATGCGTAAGTGTGTTCTCAATTCTCATTAGCTCTTGTATTTGTGTTGAAAAGATATTAGGAATTCATTTAATTCAATAATTTAATTAATTTAGCCATGTAAGGAATAGGTTCACTTTGATTTTTGATTAAAATCAATTGCATAATTTGATTGATCATTTTAGGCTTGTATTTAATTATTTGATTTCATGATTAATTAATCCCTTGATTTTATTTGATTTAATCCACTTTGATTGATAAATGTCCATTTAATTGATTTTGATCCATTTTGAAGCATTTTGAGCATTTGATGAGATTTTATTGAGATTTGTAGATTTTGATGATGCTAAGACACCTGGTCAATTTTGGGTGTCTACAACCGCAAATGGCGATCTTGTCCCAGCAAGCCAAAAAAATTCCAGGACTTAAGGGAGTGTGCCAGAAAGGGGTGGGGAAAGCCAAATCCTAGGAGAAAATTAGGGAAGATCCTGAAATCCAAAATAAAATGCATATGACCTAGGTGGAAAATGAATTATGTGGATGGATGGAAAAAGGAAAAAATCAAGCATAGAAGTTAGAGCCAACCTCAAGTTTTTAAACAAGATTAAAGGAGAAGGAATACCTTTATTTGAATTAATTATACATTTGAGGTCCTACCATAATAAACACACTAAAGTAGGCTCAAAATGGTCCCAAAATGAGCACAAATTGAGTCTTACTTTTTAGGATGGTACAATATTTCATATTCCTCTATGTGTTATACAAAATTTATTAATTTAAATTAGAATTAAATTGAATATTATGATTCATCTTCCACTTTAATACATCAACACTTTATTATTGGGGCCCCTAACTCTAGGTGTGCCCTTTAACTTTTTAATTTATTATTTAGGACACATTTTCCCACATATAAACATCATATCTCTTTGCACAAATAGTTTTGGGGCATTTAGACCCTATTATCTCACATCTCTAAAAATTCAAGCAATTTTATTCGGGGCAACATTGGCTGGGGTATCCTTGACCCTCTAGGGTGAACTTGACTCATCCTTTTTTCCCAAGATTTTATGATCATAATATGGTTGTCTTATCATTTCCAAAACTATCGCCAATGTTAAAATATAATTATCTTAAGTTGGGAAAAATGCAAATTCTCTTTGAGATCCTTATAGAAGGCCTCCTTCTCAATTCATTTCAACACACAAATCTCATTCCCTCATCTACACAAGGCAACACTTTAGGTGTAGATTTGATTTAAGGAGCATAAAAAAATACATCAAGACATCTTCAATTATTATTTCAAATTTTTTCATGTTATTGCATCAACTCATGGAGGACTTATCCTATGAACATTACATCATCCATTGACGATATACTTATTTTAATTAAGCATTTACATTCAATCATTTCAATTTAGATTTCTTGTTCAATTCATCAATGTTGTAGGGTTCAATCCTAACCCGAGGTTTGATTAAGGAAAACCTCTACACAACCCTAAACCTCTAATTTTCTCCTCTTGTGTGTAGATTTAAGTTTATTTAACATGTGTAAGGAAAAGTGATCTCAAAGGAATGCGATAAACTAATTCGAATGATAAAAAATACAAGTCCAAGGAACATATCAAGATTGGACAAATAAAACTACAATAAAAAAATGAAATGCAAACAGAATAGAAAAGTTAGTACTCTTCTTGATGCAACAATTTGTCCATTTTGAAGGATTGTATGTGTGCTTGAAAATTTGATCAAATACCACTAAGGATGCTCAAAAATGCTCAAGTTTGCATAAAAATGGTGATGAGAGCTCAAGGTTTCATAAGTGGGAATGAAGTTGCATAATTTAGGATGTTGCATAGTGAGAGAATGGAAGGAGAAATTTGGTTAAGTGTGAGAGGAAAGGAATAGAAGGCTAGGATGAAAAAAAGGAGATCAATTCTTGAAAATTCTTAGGGTTCTCACATTCCATGAGAGTTTAACAATTGTCAACTTAGAAGAGCTTGAGAAGACTTATGAGTTGGGGGAAGTGGGTGGAGTGTAAGGAAGATTTTTCATAAAGGAATTTGTTGTCCTCACACTCAAGGGATCTTGGAGAATAGAAGAAAGGAATTTTTAATTACTTTGAGGATATAAAGAGGTAAGAGACCCATGTGATTCCTTACCAAAAGTGGGTGGGATTAAAGGTTGAGGTGGCCAAGTGGATTTGGCAAAGGATTCTATTTATGACATGTGTTGACTTATATCCCTATTATTCATAATTAGAGGTGTTCACACACTTAGAAAAAGGGATTAGGCTTAGGGTAAGTGGATGAAGATGGTGTGAAAAATGGGGGTATGAGTGGCTACTTTTGTTTTTCTAAAGTGAGTAAACCTAAACTTGGAAGAGAAATTTGAGAGTCATGCACTCAAAATTAGAAGATGTGAAAATAACAAGAATTGTAGTACTCTAAATCAAGTTTCTAAAATATGAAAGATTTTAAAAAATGGATAAGATTAAGAGGGTAAAATCCTTTGCGCACAAACAATATTCCTAATTTTTTCATAAAAACATAACATAGTGACTTGTGTGCACATCAAAAAAGTCATAGTTAGATTTAGTATTTTGAAAAATCCTTTTGTAAGAAGATATTTAAGAGTGAGACCTAGAAGTTGTCTATTTTTTTGTAATTTTTTGTTTAGTATTTTATTTTTTATAATTTTTTGAAGTGGGCACATCTTGAAAATCAGGTGCCTATTTGTGCACAAAACATAACTTGCATCTAAATAATCAAAAATGATTTTTTTAAAGTATAAAGAATGAAGTTGAAAAAAATAATATATAATTTATTTTAAATTTGGTCAAGTAGATCAAAAGTTATTAAACAATGGTACACGTATGTCTTTGAGAACTATGGAGACACTGGTTAAACAAATTAAACTTTAATATGTTAATGTTGCCCAAAAATAAATAAAAAATATATGGTAGTAAAGTTGAAAAGATGTGTAAACTTATGGTGGTAATTTTACAAATACTCAATTGATGACGCGTAAATTTGATGAGGAGGAAGTTGAGAAACTAGTTTAGAAGAGAAAAAGATGTGAAAAAGGAAGGAAATGGAGGGAAATGAAGCTCCCAAGCCTCAGCCTTGTTATCCCAGCCTATTACCTAGGCATAACACAGTCGGGTTTTTAATATTCAAAAATGTGATCGTGTATTTAACGTTTAAAAACCTGATCATATAAATTTAATATGTGTATACATATATGGACATATATAGAAAATTTAATGGATCATGTTATATATATATATATATATATATATATATATATATATATATATATGCGTGTGTTTATATATATCTATGTTTGTGTATCATCCTAAATTGTAAGCACTATTTAAGTGTAAAATTGAAGGACTATTTTGCACCCACCTTTGTGTATTTTCCATGATATGACCTCATATGACACTTAATGGACACCTAAATTTGAATATGGGTCCTTTCTCCTTTCAATCTTGTTTAAATTCAAGGTTAGCCCTTATTTCTAAGTATTCTCCTCTATTTTTCCTCCAGTTAAATAATTCATTTAATCTCCTAGGCCCCATCCTACCATTTGTGGCCTTTATACTTTCTCCTGACCTCAGATCTAGTTGTGCCTTAAAATATTGTATCCTCTGAATGCCTTTGACCCATGGTCCCGATCTTGTGAAAAGGAAAAATAAATTCTACCTCCAAAGGACCCAAGTGAGGAATGAAATTAAAGTTTTACTTCATCCCAAGAGTAAGCTAGCATCGAAGATGAAGGCACACAGTTTGGGATGACCTAGAAATTTTTTGCTCATTACTCGAAGACAACCAAACACCTTTCGAGGCAAAAAAAGCACTGGCTATCATGAGGAAGATACACATCCTAAGTCTCAATCCTAGTGTGAAACATGAAATAATAGGTAAGAATTTATCTTGATTTTGATAAGAAATGCCAGATGCCTACGCGTAGATGCCCCATTAGGTATGTAGCACAAAAAGAGACTCACTAGTCATTCCTAGCTATGTTTGCATCAAAAAATGAGGATAGTTTTTTAGAGGTGAGGAAATTAATTCCCATGTCATTAGGAATTGATTCTAGTGTGTATGTATAAATTCCTTCGTAGGATTAGTTTAACCAAATATCGATTCAAAGTGCAAAGATTTATTCTATTTAACAATTTTGAATTGACAAGATCAAGAACATCCTATGGTTCTCTAACTAAGAAAACTAAAATTATGCTCTCAACTGCAAAAGCACTCCTAAAGTGACAATCCTTAGAATGAGAATGATGAATTAAGATAAATGATCTAATCTACATGCTGAAATTGATATGAATTTTCAATTCCAAAGCTAAGATGAATTCAATTACTGTAAAACAAGGATGTAATTTAACTATAATGGTGATACTATGATGAGAATGGTAAATTGGTGATTTACATTAAGAAATGAATTCTATTTATAGGATTTCCCCAAGGGTAGGGGCTGGAGTGCTTTAAACATGGTTAGATGAAAGGGGTTGAAAGGATTGGGATGAAAGAAGAAAAGTGTGTTTTTGCATCTAAATCTTTATGGGTTGGATTTGGATGAAAGAAGCAAAGTGTGACTTTTCTTCCCTAATCTTTATGCTTAGGATTGTGCAAATTATTAGGAAAGGTATTGTATCATCTTAAAATGGAACCACTTCCATTTTGGTAGGTTTAGAGCCCTCATTTAGTACATTTTCATATTAGATTTGCATTTAGGATGCACATGCACTTGATTTTGCATTTCTAGGTGAAATTAGGGTTAGGATCCTTTGGGTCCTCCTTAATATCCCTTTATATGACTCTATTTTTGGGTAGAACCTATGTATTGCATCTCCTAAATCTTCATCATACTTACTCTTTGGACTTTATGCCTCTATCCAACATACTGATGTGTTTTCTCACCTTCCTGGGTCCCTGGTTGACCTGGGAATCCTACAGATTTCCCAAGGAGACTAGCCTGAAACCTCAGTTCTAGGTTGACGTTGATTCTGACCTAGGTCAGAATTGAGGTCAACCTTGACCTAGGTCAAGGTCAAGGTCTTCCCTAGGTCAAGGTTGAGGTCGACCTTCACCTTTGTCAGGTGGTGGTCCCCGCTTTCAAATCTGAAGCCTATCGGGGTTCTAAAACTTAAAATAGGTCCCTGGGTCTGGATGTGGAGATTTTTTCCCCAATATTTGGATTAATACATCCCCTCCTTGGTTGGTGATTGTAGTTAGACCATAATCCAAGGTAAAATTTGAATTTGGGTCCCTTGTATTTCCCTAGGAGGTCTATATTGAGATCTCTATATAAACACTCTCTTTTGCCTTCATTTGGACATGAGAAAGAATCATAAGATGATATGATGCAATTATGATTATGACATGATGATGAGGCAAGAAAGAAAGATGATGATATAGAAAGACAAGATATGATGATGCATTAATACATACAAGTATTTTTTTGGACAAGCCGTTGTGGATCTTCTTTGGACCAAGAGAGAATTCTTCCTTCCTTCCTTCTTCTTGGATCCACCATTTTCAACCTTCAAGCATTCAAAAGATATTATCATGGGGTAGAAACTATGGATTATGAGTTTGGTAGGAATAATTTAGCCTTGGGGGCTTGGTATGATTTCTTTATCACATTCAAACCTATGCATTGCTTTCTCATTTACAATTCATGTTAGGGTTTAAATCTAGAGGATTAGATCTTGGAATTACATATTCGAAGCTCTTTTCAAGAGCAACACACACACATACATTCTACTATATTCAGCTATTCATGGAGGTGGAGATCACCAAAATGGGGGTTTGACTAAGGAAAAAACCTATATAGCCACCCCAAAACCCCTCTTTTTCATATATTTGTAGGTGTTGTTTCAGGAGTTATAGGTTTGGGAATAGTGGAACAGAGGGTAGATCCGGATACCCTTTTCGGAAAACTTTCGGGATCCAAAAATAGAATTCCTGTTGGAGAATTTTTAGGTTGATTTTCCCCTAGGTCAACCTTTTTGGGTCAATGGTGACATTGACTTGAGGGTAAAAATTGGAACTGTGTCAGAAAAAAAAAAATTCTGGGTTTTGTTCGTCTCTGTATTTCCATTCTAGATCTGGTCTCAGATTTTCCAGATACTCAACACAGGCTTCAGAAAATGGCATTTTCCGATCTGCTATGATGTGAGGTAGGTATTTTACTCCATTCATCTTTGCTTTCAATTCCAAGTCTATATCTATTATCAAATACAAACTAAATGTAAATGGTTAAATTATGACATTGGTCTCTTTTATATATGAATCTCTATTATGCAAACTCTATCTAGGAGGCCATCCATATTTTATACCTTACATTTTGGTGATCTGATATGATCGGTTCCTCATCTGTGGTACTCATCCCAAACAATACTCTCCATCTAAAAACACCTCGGGAGAACCCCGCTACGCTCTCGGTCTAACAAGATTGCCTCAGACTGGAATTCGTAGGATCCTATATACATCCTCCAATGTGATCGTGATCTCTCTTGATGGAAGATGGAAGGAATAAGTGTCCTCATCCTGTCTCTCTATCATGGCTAATATCATGGGTCAATGGAACCTCATCTATGGTAGGAATGATATCCAGTATAATCCTACATCTCTCATTAACCATATCTCCTCCTGCTGTAGCTCAGACAAGTTCTCTTTGATATTCAGTAAAATCCCTCCAAAGGGATGCTCTCGAAGATGGACAAGATCTTGACAGAACAAACAACATCATATCAGTAATCTATCATCATATAACTGCAATACTCACTTGACCTAGTTAAGGTCAACCTTTTTGGGTTAAGGTCGACCTTTTTAGGTCAAGGTCAACCTTTCTAGATTTGGGTCGACCTTCTTGGGTTAGGGTTGACTTTATCCCCAAAAAGGATGGGACCTTCCCAGTTATGGTTTACCTGCAATGGTCAGGGTCGACATAACTGGGTCAGGGTTGACATTTTTGGGTCAAGGTCAACCTTCCCTTTTAAAAAAAGGAATTTCTCAATCATGAAAAGCATCAAAACAAGGCACCTACCTTAGGCAGTGGCTGTCCACTGGCCAGACACTCTCTTAGGACCTCCACGGGACTCGCTCGAAGTTCTTCTCTCTTTGGAATTTTTCTCCTCAATTCCAAGCTCTACAAATGGTAAGAATGAGAAGGTAAGTGTTCTTCATCTTATTTATAGCTTCAAATTAGGGTTTTATTAGGGTTTCATTTGAATTTACTTTGGTCAAATTTGAATTTCCCTTTACATGCATTTAGATATGCATTCACTCTTTTCATCATAACTTGAGTTTGGTAGCTCTATTTTCAGTGTTGTTAGTGGCATTGGAATCATGATTCAGATACATAACCTATTAAATTGGTTTAGGAATATTTTGAATCCTCCTAAATTGTTTAGGAAAGGAATTTTCAATAAATTGCATATCCAGTGTATAGATCTAAATTTATCACCCTGTTTCACCTTTCAGAATTAGTAAGCTGAAACAGGGGGGAATGAGGGGCTCTATGCACTTCTCAAAACCATATTAGTAAGGCTTATGTTCTCTATGAATTTCTATTAACCTTGTATATTGTAGGTTGTGGATACTGATGGTTTCTTGCAAGATCTCCACATTGAGGACTTGTCTATATCCTTTGTACTTTACAATGTTTTCTTACTTTAGCTTGCATATTCACATAGTGTCATACCTAAGCTAAAGTGGGGGATAAATGTATCATCTTAAAATGGAAGCACTTCCATTTTCCTAGGTTTAGAACCCTTGTTTAGTACATTTTCATATTAGATTTTCATTTAGGATGCACATGCACTTGATTCTGCATTTCTAGGTGAAATTAGGGTTGGGATCCTTTGGGTCCTCCTTAATCTCCCTTTATATGATTCCATTTTTGGGTAGAACTTATGTATTGGCTCTCCTAAATCTTCATCATACTTACTCTTTGGCCTTTGTGCCTCTATCCAACATATTGATGTGTTTTCTAACCTTCCTGGGTCCCCGGTTGACCTGGGAATCTTGCAAATTTCCCAAGCAGACCAGCCTGAAACCTTAGTTCTGGGTTGAGGTCGATTCTAACCTAGGTTAGAATTGAGGTCAACCTTGACCTAGGTTAAGGTTGAGGTCATCCTTGACCTAGGTCAAGGTTGAGGTCGACCTTGACCTTTATCGGGTGGTGGTCCCCGCTTTCAAATCTGAAGCCTATCAGGGTTCTAAAACTTAAAATAGGTCCCCAAGTCCAGATGCGGAGGTGTTTTCCCTGATATTCGAATTAATACATCCCCTCCTTGGTTGGTGATTGTAATTGGACTTTAATTCAAGGTAAAATTTGAATTTGGGTCCCTTGCATTGTCGTAGGAGGTCTATATTGAGATCTCTATATAAACACTCTCTTTTGCCTTCATTTGGACATGAGAAAGAATCATAAGATGATATGATGCAATTATGATTATACATGATGATGAGGAAAGAAAGAAAGAGGATGATATAGAAGGACACGATATGATGATGCATTAATACATACAAGCATTTTTGTGGAAAATCCATTATGGATCTTCTTTGGAGCAAGAGAGACTTCTTCCTTCCTTCCTTCTTCTTGGATCCACCATTTTCAACCTTCAAGCATTCAAAAGATATTATCATGGGGTAGAAACTACAGATTATGAGTTTGGTAGGAATTATTTAGCCTTGGGGGCTTGGTATGATTTCTTTATCACATTCAAATCTATGCATTGCTTTCTCATTTTCAATTCATGTTAGGGTTTTAATCTAGAGGATTAGATCTTGGCATTACATATTCGAAGCTCTTTTCAAGAGCAACACACACACATACATTCTACTATATTCGGCTATTCGTGGAGGTGGAGATCACCAAAATGGGGGTTTGACTAAGGAAAAAACCTATATAGCCACCCCAAAACCCTTTTTTTTAAGATATTTGCAGTTGTTGTTTCGGGAGCTATAGGTTCGGGAACTGTGGAACAGAGGGCAGATCCAGATAAGCCTTTTTGGAAAACTTTCAGGATCCGAAAATAGAATTCCCGTCAGAGACTTTTTAGGTCGATTTTTCCCTAGGTTGACCTTTCTGGGTCAATGGTGACATTGACTTGAGGGTACAAATCAGAACTATGTCGGAACAAAAAAATGATTTCTAGGTTTTGTTGGTCTCTGTGTTTCCATTCCAGATCTGGTCTCAGATTTTCCAGAAACTCAACACAAGCTTCAGAAAATGGCATTTTCCAATCTTCTATGATGCAAGGTAGGTATTTTACTCCATTCATCTTTGCTTTCAATTCCAAGTCTATATCTATTATCAAATACAAATTAAATGTAAATGGTTAAATTATGGCATTGGTCTCTTTTATATATGAATCTTTATTATGCAAACTCTATCTAGGAGGCCATCCATATTTTCTACCTTATAGGTATTAGGATTAATTAGTGGACAAGTGGGATATTAAGGAAAAAAATATTTAAAATATCCTAAATAGATGAGGATTTGGATGAAACAAGAAAAGTGTGACTTTGCTTTCTTAAGTCTTTTTGGAGTTGGATGAAAGAAGCAAAATGTGACTTTGCTTCCTTAAATATTTATTAGGAAAATGCAAATGGATGGGGATTAGGAGAGGATAAAGATTAATTAAGCCAAATAAGATATTTGCTTAATTAAAGTAGAATTAAGGGGTGCAAGTGGGATGAGTAGGAATATGTAAGTGGGTGAGGATATTTTGAGTTGAATTTTGAATTTTTTTTAATTCAAAATAGAAGAAAGGGTTATTTAATTAAATAGATAGGGTTTATTTGATTAAATAAAATTGGGAAATGAGAGTTAATTAAATAGTAAAGCTATTTAATTGGTTGGATGACTCTAGAAGAATTAGGATAGGAACATGAATTAAATAAATAAACTATTTAATAAATAAATAGAGGAATGAGTTATTTAATTAAATAGATAGGTTTATTTAATTAAATATATTTTTGACATTAGATAAATTTAATTAATTAATTTATCTAGGGGGAATTAAGTAAATATATATTGTATTTAATTAATAGGGTAATTATAGAAGAATGAGAATTTAATCATTAATTAAATAAAACATAAATGTCCATTTAATTAAATAGAATAACGATGTTAGATAAATTAAATAAATTAATTTACCTAAGACTAAAGAAGATGAGTAATTAATTAAATGAATTAATTACATTTTAAATTAGGGTGTATACAAATGCCCCTCTTTGAAGCAATGTGTGAAGCATGTTGTTTCAAAGAATATCAGATGTTTGATTATTGATGTTTGATATGATGTTTGATTTGATGTCAGTTTTGATTGATGTTGATAATGATGCAGATTTGATGATTTGATGTTTGATATATATTTGATTGATTTGATGTTATCTTGATCTGATAATGATACAAACTTGATATAAGTCCCTGATGAAAAGTTGATTTAGATTTAGATGTCCCACTGATGATTTATGAAATTTGATTGAATGATAGGATGTTGCCCCTGATGATTAAAAAATAATTCTAATATGAATTCTTGATGTTGATATGATGCCCCCTCAAGAAATGAATCGAAATGGTATTGAGCATTTTAGGTAATTTTAGGAATTTTGAATTAGATTTCGATTTTGATTTGTTTCCTGATAATAATCAATTTTGAATATGCCCCAGTTAGATTAGATCATGAATGTGTCTCAAAGACTAGTGTACATTACCTATTGATGAATGATTCAATCATTTTTTGATGTGTATGTCAATGTCAGGTGATAGAGATTCGAAAATAGATGTGCTTGCTGAGATTGATAGAAACCTCAATTGAGCAGATGTGATAGATGATGACTGATGCTTGACTGATTAAGATGATCGATAAATGATTGACTGATTGAAGTTTGGTTTGATAGGCCTAGGTAGATGTATTGATGATGTGTGTGTTGGATGATATTAGTTTTGTGTACTGATCATGTTGTTTATATTCATGTTTTGTCACTGATGTCAACATATGTTTCTATGAAGAAGATAGATTGGTTACTTGACTGGAAGAACTGTACGGACACTGTATGGATGTTTCAGAATTATCAAAGTTGGTTATATGAAGAAGGATGTGTGCTGACCTTATTCCTAAGGTCACTTGGCTTTATGTTACATATTGAGGCTATTATAGTTGTGATGAAGAAATGGTTTCTAGACTGTAACTGTGAAGCTTGACAAAGAAGGTCTCTGTGTTTCGGTTATATCTTACTAGAAAAGATATTTCAGATGAAGCGAGCTTACTGGATGATAGAAGAAATATTGTGGAATAATGGGTTGTGTTTTATTGTTGTGTGATAACTAGTGACGTCAGCTATGGCGTGTATTCTGGAGGAGACCTATTTTGGTGGCCGTCTTTAGACATGTAGTGTGTAATATAAATTATGAGCGTGTATTGCATATCTGGGAAGATAACTAATGGATTATATTTGATGTTTACTTGTTATAGGTACCGTGTATATCTTAGCAAGGGGTTATATAATTATTTGTATATTGGAAAGCCTTAATTGCCCAACATAATTAATAATTTGTGTATTAGGAAAGCTTAATTGGCTGACCTAATGAATTATTGTAAAAGGGTATATATGAGTGATCTTTTCTTTTGGAAAGATGTGGTAGTGGAAGAGATTAAAAAGGAAGAGAAGTGAAAGTTGCGAGGCTTGTTTTGCTGCTGGATGTAGAGTAGAGTTTGTGATAAGATTACTTCATTGGAACTGACCAAGCAAAGACAGTTGCTATCAGAAAGTTCACTGGATTGTATAGTTTCTATATAAACTTGTTCATATTGTGAATCCTTGAGGGTGGTTTTAACCTTCTTTGGGCAGTGAGCCTACTACTTTTCTTGACTCCTAATAGGATCTGTCTCCTAACAGGGGCTGTGTATTGTAATGTTGTAATAAGCTCCTAACATGGCTAAATATTTTAACAGGGATACTATACTCTCAGTACATTATTTGCGGGTGCTAATTCCCATCAGGGTTTTACCTTTAACAGGGTTTCCTCGACAACAAGCATTGTGTTATTGTGTTGGCATTTACTGTGTTATCATTTGCATTACAGTTTTGGTTTATAAAGTTCAAATTTTAATAATCTATATCACAACTGATTCACCCCCCTCTCACTTATCTTGTGGACTGTTATTCCTAACAATGTGGTCAATTATATGTTCTCATTATGCAAAACTAGGGAATCCAGTAGAAGAGAAGGATCATCCGCTGGTGCAAGTGCAGATATAGGGACATGTGATGGATAGAGTTAGGTTTCTCCTAGATGATCAGACGGTTAGGTTTCCCCTAGTTGATCAGATGTATATTGATGATATCCTTCATGTAGAATTGATCATTTCAAGGATTAGAAATTTGATGATGTACGTTGGTTACGGAATTTGATGATATAACCATGATAAACTTGTCACTCCCTTTTTGAGGAAATCCCATAACTACTATAATGCAAGATTAATCTAAAATGAATGCAAGATGCAAGAATGCAATTATGATTATCACTTTCCACTGGATGCATTTGGGTGATACCACAATAGTGGGTTACACTTTTTTGCCTAAACAGACATTGAACTCTACATTTTGAGAAAAACATTCACATTCGGATGCATATTGTCATTAAACCGTTTGAAATCAGAAGACGAAGTAAACGAGAGTCTTCTAGGATTTTCTATCTAGATTCTAAATATATTTTTTTAATTTTTTTTTGAATTGATTTTAATGGTTTTGTTTTTCTCCCACTAAAACTGCTATGTTGCTGAAAACGTCTTTTTCAAAAAGGTACAATGACTTCATACAACATAACTTTTTTTCTAAGATAGATATTGATGTGATTCTTTTGAATTTGGTTTTGTAACATCCATACGGAGGGCATGCAATTGGTTTGATGACATTATCATGATTATTGCATATTTTATGAATGTTTGAAGTAGAGTCAACTGTAATTTTGACATACCTTGACTGCGTAACTGATAACTTGTTGTGTATTTATCAAAATTCAATTTTTTTTTTTTGATAGAAAGAAGACTCAAAACCGGAGGGCACTGTCATTTTTCAAATTTTTTTTTTCTATTTTCTACTATTTTTCATTGAACGTCAAACCTGGAAGTTTATATTTGATAAAAAACCTACATCTGATGCACGTCAAAAAACATAGACCTAATTAATTCAAAATT
>MU223802.1:3493823-3505496 GCA_018584345.1 Thuja plicata | reverse complement strand
TATACACATATATACATGCATATATATATACATGTATATATACATGTATATATATATACACATATATGTATATACACATGCATATATACATATATACATGTATATATACATATATATACACATATATGCATATATACATGCATATATACATGCATATATACATATATACATGTATATATACATATATATACACATATATGCATATGTACATGCATATATATACATATATACATGCATATATACATATATACATGTATATATACATATATATACACATATATGCATATATACATATATACATGTATATATACATATATATACACATATATGCATATATACATATATACATGTATATATACATATATATGCATATATACATGCATATATACACATATATACATGTATATATACATATATATACACATATATGCATATATACATGCATATATACACATATACATGCATATATACACATATATACATGCATATATACATATATATACACATATATACACATATACATGCATATATACACATATACATGCATATATACACATATACATGTATATATACACATATACATGCATATATACACATTTACAAACAATATATATTAAAAAACATTAAAATGCATATATACAAACAATATATATTATAAAACAATAAAATATGGAAATTAGAAATGTGAAAAACCTGAAATTGATGTTTGATAAAATGGAAGCCAGCCACTGTCACTTTCAACCCAGCCAAAACAGTCACAATGACTGTTTCGGCGGGTTTTATTCCGCCAAATCTAAACCTAGTTACTTTCGATCGAAAGTACCCATTTTGGGTACTTTCGATTGAAAGTTAGTTGCTTTCGATCAAAAGTTTTTAACTGTTTCAATCGAAAGTAATGAAGATGTTTTAGTGGGTCACGCTTTTCGGGGTGAATTCCTTCCTCCCAAAAAGTGTAACCCACTATTGTGGTATTACCCATTTATTTTTTATATTTTCATCATTGAGCTTTTTGAGAACCATAAAAGTTACAACCCTCACTGGTGAAACTTTCAACCATAATTGTATGAATACCTCTTGTTTCTTGATTCAATGATGAAAGTTGTACAACCCTCACTGGTTAGATTTGCAAACTATGGGAGTATGAATATCTCTTTCATCAGATTCAATATTGCAAATGAATTTTGGTATTAAGATATGAGAAATTTAAATGGCCAAGGTATCCATTTGTGTAAATAAACAAGTGTATGATCCCTATTGATATATAAATGTCCTCGATGATTCGTAGATGATCATGGTATTAGAAGAACTTGCATACATCAAGGAATCAATCTTACAAGCAGAAAGAAAGAAAATATCATGTCTCTATCATTTCTTATCTAGTCCAATACATCATTGATCTGCTAAAAAGACATGATACCAAAAATCAAGAAACATCTTTAAACTAACTTTTCTATTTGTTTGTTGATCCATTTTCTTACAAAAATGTTCCATCCATTTTGATCCTTTCTTCATATTGTTTGATCTTGATGTTCCGGCTTAGCTTTTTTATGTGCTTTAGCTTTTGAATTTGATATGGGTCAAGTGTGTGAATGTATGAAATTGGATGTTTGGATCAATCGAAAAAATTCAAAAGTTGTGATTCTTGAGTTTTGATGAAGTGCGTTGAAATCTTACTTGTGTCTATTTCTCTGGTGAGTTCCTGGAATCTAAATTGTGCCCCTAGTTTGGATTTGTCAATGATAATGGACCAAGACAACTTTCAAAAATTGTGACAAAATATTTATGTACAAATGTATCTCTGAGACTTTATTATGGTCATGTACAAATGATAGAATGCAATGGGATATATAGGGATGGGGAAATGTAAATGTAATGCAACTAGGCTTGACTTAGGGCAAGTAGTGTTTGTTTACTAGGTTTTTATCACTTGAGTTTATTGCACTTTTTCTCTTTGTTTTTTTTTTCCTTTTTTTTCCTACCAAGGCGCCTATTGCTAGGATTTCACCAAGGGATTTTTATTTTTTTCAATTTTTTATTTTTTATTATTTTTTAATTTTTTTAATTTTAATTTTTTTATGTTTTTGGATTTTTCTTAGGATCATTTTCTCTATACAACATGATGATCTTTCATCTTATATTCTCTCCTCTTATACTCTTTTAACAGATACTCTTTCATATGATTTAGGTATGAAACCTCTTTAGGTGTATGCTATTGATGGGTTCCTGAATCTCCTCGTCATCACAATAAGCTAATTTGTATGTTCATATCCAAGAGGATGATGTGATTAAAAAGGGTCCTAGACATCTTGTCTTTAAATTTTTGTTCTTTTCCCTTTCTGATTGATTTCTTGGGTTTTCTCTCAGAACGAGATCACCAACTTGGAAGTCTCAAGGTTTTATCTTTTGTTATAGTTCTGAGACATTCTCTTTTGGTAAAATTGAAGATGATTATAAGCTTTATGTTGATATTATTATAGTAATTCTAGATCTTCCAATCTGGACACCCTATACTCCTCATCTGTCAGTATGCCATGCAGTGATACTCTTAAGGATAGAATTTCCAATTCTAATGGTAAAACTGCTTAAACTCCATACACTAAAGAAAAAGGTGTTTCTCCAATTGGTGTTCTAATGCTCGTTCTATAGGCCCAAAATTCTGGATTTCACTGTATGTGCCAATCCCTTCCAGAATCATCAACTATTTTCTTGAGGATTTTAAGAATGTTCTTGTTAGATGCTTCTGCTTGTCCATTTCCTTTAGGATAATCGACGGAAGAGAAATGTTGAGTAATATGAAAGTTTTCACATAACTCCTTAACATATTTATTTTTGAATTACCTCCCATTATCTATGATAGGTGCATGTGGGATACCATATCTACAAATGATGTGGTTTAGGATGAGCATTGAAATTTGGTTTCCAGTTGCAGTTGCTAAGGGTACAAATTCTGCCCATTTTGTAAAATATTCTATAGCAGTGATAATGTATTTGTGCCCATTAGAAGAGGGAGGATATATCATCTCAATAAAATCAAACCCCTATTGATAGAAGGACCAAGGTATAGTAATAGGATGTAATTCTTGAGCTGGTACATGTATCAATTTCCCATGATATTGGCACTTTTGACAAACTTTAATAAATTGGCATGCATCATTTTCCATGGTCGACCAATATTACCCCATCCTAAGAAGTTTATTTGCTAAGGTAAAACCTCTTGAGTGTGACCCACAAATCCCCTCGTGAATGTCTTGTAACGCAGTTATAGATTCCTTACTCTCTAGACATCTAAGTAATGTTCCATCAAGACCTTTGTGATACGTGTCAGAAATAAGGGTGAAGTGTAAGGCTTAGAAAATAAAGTTTCATTTCTCATTTCGGGGTTGGTCCAAGGGTAAGGTGTTATCTTTGAGATAGGTGTAAATAGGACCATACCAAGTAGAGTCATGACCCACAAGAAGGAAAATGATTTGGAAATTGGGATGGTCATATGTGGGTTCTATCAATTCCTCCACCAAGAACTCATATTTATCATCTTGACCATGTACTTTCAAAAGTGAGGCTAGTGTCGCCATGGCATCAACTGCTTTGTTCTATGCTCTAGGTATTTTCTCAAATGTGACCAAGATAAAATATTTTTTGAAGTCATCAACCATCCTTCTATAAGGCATGATCTTTTCATATTTATTTTTGTATTCATCATTAATTTGATTGATGACTAATTGGGAGTCTCTATAAATATGTATTTCTGTAATCCTCTATTCGAAAGCTATTTTGAGTCCTATTACAAGAGATTCATACTCTGTAATATTATTGGTACATGTAAATAGTAGTTTTAATGATTTAGGTATTTTGCAACCTTGTGGTGTAATAAAGAGAACTCATGCCCCTGAGCCATGTTGAGTATAGGATCCATGAAAGTATAACTTCAATGTTTTTGGCTCATTAGTAAGGATACTTGAATATGGAAACTCAAACTGAATAGGTTCTTCACTTGAGAGTGATGATTCTGCTAGTTGATCTGCAATTAATTGTCCCTTAATAGATTTATGATCCACATACTCAATATCAAACTCACTTAATACCATGACTCATTTGGCTATCCTCCCTGTAAGAGATTATTTGCTAAGAAGGTATTTTAATGGATCAATTTTAGCAATGAGCTTTATTTTGTGTGTTATCATATAATATCAGAGCTTTTGAGATTCAAAAATGACTGCTAAGCATGCTCTTTCTATATAGGTGTAATTAAGCCCATACTTGACTAATGTTCTACTAATATAGTAGATTGCATTTTATTTTCCATTTCCATCCTCTTGTGCGGGCAAGGTCCCTAATGATTTTTCAATTGCTCCAATATGTATAGGATCAAAGGTTTCCCTGGTATCAGAGACATTAGAGCTAGAGGATTTTCCAAATATTTATTCAAAAGAGAAAAGTCCTCTTCACATTTACTATCCCATTTAAATAAGATGTCCTTATGTAGCAACTAACTAAAGGAATGATATTTTTATGACAGTTGAGATATGAATCTTCTAATTGATTGTAGCCTTCCTTGCAAATATAGCAATTGACTAATATTATGTGGTGCCCCCATTTCCATAATAGCTTGAACTTTAGCGAGATCCATCTCTATTCCTTTTCCTGACACAATATATCCTAGCGATTTCCTTGATCTAATGCCAAAAGCAGACTTTTTAGGATCTAGTCTCACTTTAAATTGTTCCAATCTGGTAAATATTTTTTCTAGTATAGGTAGATGCTCTTTTCTGGTATAAGATTTTGCAAGAATATCATATGTTTATTCCTCCATGAATGTGTGCATCATGTCATGGAAGATGGGTTTCATTGCCCTTTGATAGGTCGCCCCTACATTTTTAAGACCAAATGACATTATGTTCTAGCAAAAAGTACCCCACGGATAGGCAAAAGTTATTTTATCTTTATATTCTAGAGCTATCTTGATCTGATTATAGTCACTAAATCCATCCATTAAGGAAAACATAGAATGCATTGTTGTTAGATCTACTATAGTATCAATGTTAGGAAGCAGGAAACCATCTTTAGGATGTATGTTTTTTTCAAATCTTGAAAGTATGTTCAAATCCTTATGCTTTTATTAGTTTTGGAAACATGTATAGTGTTGGAGATCCAGGTTGCATATGCAATAGGCTGAATAAATACTGTGTCCAAGAGTTTTTTCAACTCTTCTTTAACCAATAAAGCCACATGTAGATTCATCTTTCTCAATTTATATTTTACTGGTTTAACTTTGGGATTTATGTTAAGATGGTGCATTATTAGATTTGAATCCAATCCTACCATATCAACATAGGACCATGCAAAATTCACCTGTCTTTATTTCAAAAATTCAATAAATTTATCCCTTTGTTCTCTAGACAAAGATGTGGCTAGATGAATGACTTTTGATTCTTCCTCTATTCCAATGTTTATCTTTTCTGTGGGCTCTATCAAGATAGCTAGTCTTCCTTCATGATGGTTAGGTAAAATGTCAAGTCTCTCATCCTTAGGTTCCTCAATTAGTTTTTCACCTTTGGATACGTCAGTTATTTTTATTGTTTTTGGATCTAGTATTGCCACATGGTGGTTTTCACCGCTAGATCTCTCTTTTTTTCTTTTGTTGATTGAGAAACTTGACACTTCCCCCCATTATTGTCTCTTGGTATGATTAATTTGTGAAGGAAGGTTCAACTGCATTTAGGTATATGGTTATGGAATGATCATATTGGAATTCTAGTATGTCACTTATCCTGAGTTGTTCCCAATCAATCAATTCAGGATGAATAAGGGGTAAAGGGTCAATGGGAAAATTTGGGTTAATGGGAGTTAGGGTCATGATTTTTTTTGTAGGCTCATACATTGTATCACACAAATCAATGACACATTTTTCCTCGAAATGGTCTATAGAACTAGGATCAAAGTCTTCCTCACTACAATCCTCTTGGGTTTCCTGTAGTAAAAACTATTGTACATTAAACCTAGAACTAGATTATTCTAAGAAAGAGGGCACATAAGGCTCTTGTACCCATTCTTGGTTTGTACTTGGAATTTCCTTTGGTGTAGAAGTGTAAGAATGAATAACATCCACCTCTTTTTCATGACACAATTATTCAGATAATTAATCCCATTCATATTCATTTGAATCATCCTCACTTGCTAAATCTAACATGTTAATGTGTTCATAAGGATTAGCAAAATTCTTTTGACCATTACCTTGCCTATTCTTGATTTTTCATCAATAAAACTCCAGGTGGGTTGTATAGGTTCTAACAACCCTTTATTTCTTTTCCTAAAGGTCCTCTTCCTTTGTAACCCATTTTTTGCATAATTTGAAAGCCTTTCCCATATTAATGTGTGGGAATAGTAGTGTTTTGAATCCTTTCATTTGTTTCCTCCACATCTTTGTATAAACATTTCAGAACATTATTGTCTTCTTCTATCTCTGTTGAGGTAGTAGCTCTAAAAAAATTATTATTATACTTATGAGAAAGTATTTGATTTGGTATGACCAATGGTTTACCATGTGCTTTAGCAGAAGTTGGCATATCCATCCATGATATAGAGTATTCTCCTACTCCTTTTTCCTTTATCTTACATTATTTTTCAAAGTATCCATATTTTTATAATGTGCCCCCTTTTCCTTTTCCTTTTCTAATTGTGATCCCTCTTGAATAAAAGAATATGATGGTGAGGAATTAGGGTTTTCTTCATTTGATTTTAGAAAACTAACTTTTTTCCTTTCCTTTGTTAGATAGAGAAGGAATAGTTTCTTCATGACTTGAGTTAGTGGGCTGACCATTTGGATCTTCTTCTTCCTTTTCTAGGGATGGTGATCTTATCCTAGGAGATTTTTCCTTATCCTCTTCTAAATGTGAGGTAGATGTAGAATCCTCCTTATTATGTGGCACAAAAGAATCTGTAACCAATTTGATATGATTGCAGTATTGAAATGGGTTAAGATCTCCATTGATAGTTATTTCCTGTTCAAGATAAGGAAATTTCAAAAACTAATGATAGGTAGATGGAATGGATTGCATATCGTGTATCCATGGCCTTCCCAACAATATGTTGTAGGTCAACTTGAGTTCAAGTTCTTGGAAAATTGTTTCTTTCTGAGTAGGTCCTACTCGAATAGGTAGAATGACCGTTCCTTTCGAAGATCTCTCCTCATCATCATATGCTTTAATATTTATTTTTCTCTTAGGATCCACTGATTCTTCAGAATACCCTAAGGCTTTCACCATATTTAGAGTATAAATAGTTATGCCAACACCTCCATCAATTAGGACTCTTTTAACCTTATGCTTTTGGAATAGGACTTCAATATGTAAGAGTAAATTTTGTGGATGATTGAGGGACATTCCATCTTTCTCTGAAAAGGATAGGAAATGTACTGCAATAAGATGACTGACCATGTTTTGAAATTGATCCACATCTAGATTGGTAGGAACCGTTGTATCTACCAAATCATTTTCTAGGATCTCCTTATGTGTAGGTGAAAGCTTTAACAACTCCAAGATTGATATCTATGTGGGAGTTTTATGAAGTTGATCCGTTAAATCATATTCTTTGGGTAGAAAATATAGAGGATTAGGTATTTTAATAATGTTGGAAGGTCTTGGTAAATTCACTTTCAATGCTTTCCCCCGAGTGATGACATTGGCAAGCTCTTTATTTTGTTTGTCTTTTATCACTTTGACATTAATGGTGTTATCATAATCAGATAGAGAATTGATCGTATTGTCATAGGTATGAGAAAAATTTACTGTATGATCTCCCTTTTTATTTTATTGATTAGTTTTTGAAGATTCACCCTTCTCATGATTTGGGAAAAAGGAGTATTAAAGGTGGTATGATCTTCATTATTCTTGGGTCCATTAACTTCAATATTACCATCATCAATGAGGTCTTGTATCACATGTTTCAACCTCATACACTAATTTGTTTTGTGCCCTTTATTACAGTGGTATTCACAATTATTAGAATCACTCCACCATGATAATTTTACTTGAGTTTCATATGATCTCACCTTTGGTAAACTTATAGGTTTGTTGGTAACAAGTGTACTTAGGGATGACACAAGTATTTCCCCCAATGGAGTAAACTTTCTTTGTGGTCCTAGAGTAAATTGAGCCATAAAGTTAGGTTTAGGCTTATTACTTCCTTGATTGTTTTTGAAAGAGTTTGTGTGGTTAAAAAGATTATTGGGAGATTGGTTAATATTATTTGGACTCCATTTTTCGTCACCTTTTCAAAACTTAGTGGACAATTAAGTTGTAACTTTAATTTCATTATTGTAACCAATTTTTTTATTATTCGATAGGCTTTTCCTGCGAAATTTCTCGTGTACAAACGCTCCAATACCTGTCTCATGGTATAAACCACCAAATCTCTAGTTTTGGACTGCAAAAGTGGGTGTTCTAAAACCACGTTCATGGTTTGTTGTGTGAGTGTTTACCTCTACATTTAAGTCCTCTACAATCCATAGGAAAGGGCCTCACATTTTCATGATTGTTTTGTTTCCCAGAAAATAGTTGGCATAGAGTTCCAGTAATTTGTAATGGTGGGAGGACTTAATGTAGTACATTGGACGCACACAATGATTTGCATTTTTATCATGGTTTCATGTTTCACATTTCCTAGGAGAACTTACTTCTCACCTACAGCCAAGTTATGACCACCCATAAAATATAGGAACTCCATAGAAGAGAACGTAGGACACACAAAAATTGGGGCTTTCCAGTGCTCGAGCTTCTTCTCTAGGTTATTATGCATGTTTTTTTCCATTATTTTGTTTTCCATTCCCATAGCTTGTGATTTGTGCATAATCTCCAAATCTATCAATCTTCTCTTTACTCTATTTTTGTGTGCAAAAAAATTATTGTCTGACTACTGTACACCTTATAGTTTCCACTCTGGCATGGTATATCGTATAAAAATTTTACAGATGCAATGGCCCATCTCCACCATGATTTTGATCCAACCAATATGTTTATTTTTTCATGGAAGTTAATGAGGCTCCATCAGTTTTTAATATTTCTGATCTTGTGTGTTTTGATGTTATGTATTGCCAGAAAGGTTCTGATTTTTCCTCACGTAATTCCTCTTTGTTAATCAAGTTCTTTATAATTATAGTAGTGAAACTAGAATTAACTAATGCGACCATTTAAATATTAACAAGAGTTTCTATTGTTTTGATTAATGCTATCATTTTAATATTATTCATAATATTGCAAATTTTCTATCTATAAGATTTGATAGTCTCTTCTCCCTGTGTAATATATAAACTATACCTTTTTTTGGAGTGATTTTTTGGGTGCTAATCTTCTATTGCAGGTCCTCTGATAAATCAAACCATGTTGTCTTTAATTACAATACATTTTGACTGCTATCCTCATCACCCATTTTGTACATATCTTGCAATCAGTGCAATCCATGTGATGACATTTCTTGAGGCATTTCTTCAAAAAGCCTTTAAGCCTTTTCAAGAACACTACTCTATGCATATCTTGCAATCATGTAGTCATTGTGAATGTCTATATGAAGCATTTTGTCAAACAGTTCTCATCTTCCATATTTTTCATACATATCTACCAAGGCATTTGCATCTACATAATCTGATAAAAATCCCCCGTCCATTATGCTTTGATGGATGCAGATACTATGTTTCTAATTTATTGAAAACCTTCATGACTTCTTTTTGAATGAATATGGAAGATAGATTTAGAAGGATTGATTTTCCTATCTTTAATCATTTGAGACAATACCTTTGTATGACATGACTATAGCTAATTTAAAGTAAATCTCTAATTTTTTTAATTTAGTGTAGAAATGAAATTTGTAGTCTTCTAAACCCTCCAAATAAAATTATCCAGCTAACCATGGCACCAAATTTTTCTAGCATCAATAGAAGAAACTAAATAATTTTGTTTTATTTCAGAATATTCATTAGCATCTCTTTTCAAGGATAACATAGACTTTAATTTGTGAATTCCATTGCAGACTTGAAATGACATAAACATTATAGTTTTATATAGTGTGGTGAAGAACTATTTATACATACATGATTTTGAAGCTAAGCCATCCGTTGTAGGATTCTTGTAGAGCTTGAGGAAGGTCCCAATGATACAAAGTTACATAAGGTTCAATCCCTATTTGTATAAGTGAAACACCATACATAAATGCCTTGAATTCACTAGCTTTTAATTTCAAGGTGAAAATAGAAAAAGAGAATAGAAAGAATTTCTCCGCAAGGGCATCAATCAGTTTGTTGTAATAATTTACTCCCTCTTGGTTAATGCTTCCATTTCCATCTGTAAATGGGTTGCAGAGGCAGAGCTTTAGTGACTATAATTAATCAAAATCTAGAAATTTATAGGATTTTATTGTGTGTGGAGTTATGATTCCTACTAGGTAATACGCAAGACCAGAAGATGGAAAATCTATAAGAATCCACCCCCATGTCAACCATGAAATCTATGTCTTCCTACAAAATAACAAAAAAATTAGAAATGGAAAACATCTTGCCAAACTTCTTTTTCCATATATAGATAAACAAAGTGTCAAAGAGAAAGACCTTATATCGATGATATTCATCAATTGCAACATCCCCATTGGTGGAATCTGCTATATTACCTGTGAAATTGAAAACCACACACTAAATTAATTAAATGGGACTCTTACCAAGTTGAAGCCTATAAAAATAATGTGATGCCATTTTTGGTGGAGTTTCTCTACTTTGATTGCATGTGAGTGTGCCAGTGATTTATTCTCATTTTTCTTGTGAACATTCTGAGGTTGTATATACTCTGTTGGAATTATATTGAGATAATTTGTACTGAGAGGGGAGGGGTGAATCAGTACCACTAAAACTTTTCTTGGTTAGCCCATTAACCCTTATTCATCAGTTTGTAAAATAACTTATCTATCTGTTCATCTTTCTTTATGTATATGAAATCATATCATACATTACATTTGATGTGTAATAGTAAAAGAAACATATATGAAATTTGATAACACATAACACAAGATATGGTATCGCAAAAAACTCATGTTAAGGAAGTAAAAACTGTTGTGGGGATTGTTACCCACAAACTTCACTATCTGCAGATAAGAAGAGCCGGTTAAGGCTTACAATTTAATCACTTTTGATGACCTACCCTGTTAGGAGTATTACAGTGGAGACCTATTAAGATCTACTTCATTTGAAGCTTTAGCAACACTGTTAAGTGTGCACTCTGTTAAGAGATTTACAAAGGACGGCTAAGTCCACCTTCTACAAAAGGATTTTAGATGTGATGCACTTGTTAGAATGCAACTACATAAGTCTTTGATCTGATGATAAATGCAATCTTCAATTTATGATAAAATAGATCCTATGAAGCTCCAAAAATACTATTAATCATCCTTCCATGATTGATTATTACCTTTATCTGCTCATCGGTAGCCTCTGTGTGTTCTTGTTTAACTGATGTATTCTGTTTCTGCTCTTTGCATGAATTCTGCCTTCTGCTCCTTAGATTCTCTTCGTGGCTATCAATTATTAAGAATTCATGTGCTCACAATTGAGTACAAACATCTATTTATACTAATCTAGGCTCAATTCTTGATTCATGCATTTACACGTTAACTCTAGATTCAAGATATACAACTTGA
>MU223802.1:3482946-3493125 GCA_018584345.1 Thuja plicata | reverse complement strand
GGTGGGAATGTGAGGATTTGACTTCCTCCATCATTTTCTCCCATTTTTCTTTCAGCATTTCTAGAGCCATGTGCTCTAGTGAAATTATTACATGAATATCATAGATGCTGTCTACGACAGACATCTCTGGGGTTGCTATCAGATTTCTAGCCTCTGAGATATGTTGCTGAAGTATTGTGAGATTGGTAAAATGTGTGCTTGTAATTCTATAATCTCTCCTCTGAATTGTGTCTCAGCATCCCATATTTCCTGTCTTAGCCTGTTTGCCTCAATCACTTTGTCATGATGTGCCTTTATGCTCTCAGCATTTGAGGTTAGGCTTTGTGCACTCTAAGTGACATTAGAATCAATTTCTGTATGTTTGTCACTGTTCTCTTTTGCAAATTTTTCTAGTGTGCACATTTTCTTAACTAAGGTTATTGCTTCTGCAATCATTGGTTCCTGTTCATCACTAAGTTCTAAGAGTTTAACCTTGTTCAATGCCACTTCTTGGCTTATTTTATCACTTAGCTTGTATTGATATTTCTTCTCTTCTTGTTCTTCCATTGCTTGGTCAGCTTCTATCCCTTGTTCTATGATAGCATCGGTAAGAACAACAATTTGTTGCTTAACTGAAGCATTTTCATCAATTTTCACTTCAGGAACCAGTTGTTGGAGTATTTCTTTGGCTTTTTCAAGTGCCATTTTTTCTCTATGTTCTTTGATCATTTTCTTTTGTATGGATTTTCATTGACAAAGTACTCCAAACTCTTGAAGTTTGTCACTGTCCAAAGTGGTGATGTCCCAATTTGGTACTTCAATGACTTCATCAAGTGTGACCACCAGTATGTCTTTCTTTACTACTTTCTTCTTCTTCTTCTTTGGCTGGTTGGTGGTGGTAGATTGATGTAATATCATCTGCAAAGCCTGTGATTGTGTAGACTTTGTTGGTGACTGTAAGGATGTTGAGGCACTCTTTTGTAATTGTTCTGTGATCACCGGCCGGTTTTGTGAAGACGTCTCCTCATGATCCTTGGGTGTGTCAACAAATGAATCTTCCTTTTGTTTCACGTCCTCATTTTTCTTTACTTCCTCACTCTTTCCTTGCTCTTCAATATGCTTGGATGTGTCCTCTATCATTTTCTCTGCCTCTTGCTCTTTCTTTTCATCAGTGGCATCCTTCATTTCTGTATCGGTATCCCTTGGAGTGTTTGATGCCCCTTTATTTTCATATGTACCCATATATTTGGGTATATCATCATCTTTCTTAGATGATTTGTCCTGGCTGGACTGTATATCGATAGCATCTATCAATATGTTCATATTAGTTAGCGTATTGATAGTTGCAGTGTCAATAGCCTTGTCCTGTTCATTGGTCTTACCCTCTGCAGTAGCATTGATGTCTTCATATTTTTGGATCTCTTCTGCAGGGTCTTTACCTGTAATGGTGTCAACAATGTTGTTTAACCATGATTCATCGTTAATATCCACATCTAAGTTACCCTTAATTGTTAGATATTCTTTGGCAACTTCTTCATCCTCCAAGGTAATGTGGATGGGACTATTCAGTGCTTGATTATGTTGGCCATCTTTTGACCAATCTTCATCTATAACATCTGTTTGTTTCTGACCTGTGATCTACACTTCTTCATTTTCCAATTCAATTGTTGAGTGACCTGTTGTGTTGATATGTTCCTTTGTAGGAATGTTTGTCTTTGCAGGTTTTAGTATACCACTCCACATTTTGTGAGTGTCTTCCTCCAACTCTATAAGTTTCTCTTGAAGAAATTTGTAAGATCTCATCTTTGGTGAGAATTTATTTGTGTATTTCTCCATTAATTCATTGATTTCTTCTTTTGAGGATTCAGGCATAAAAGAAACCAATACTCTTTCTCTAATTCTTTTCTCTTCATGAAGTGCATAAGTGAATCTAGAAGAAATCTTATCCAAGAGTTCTTGTAGAACTTCTTGTTTTTCGAAGTGTAGTGGGACATAATAATGTCTACACATTTTTGAAATTAGTGCATCTTCTATCTTATTTTGTTCTTCTACATCCCATCTTAACCATTTTTTGATCTTTGGGTGTCCAACAGGTGCAGTTTCAAAAATGTACTTACATATGTCATCAATGTCTTCAGATGGTGATGTAAGCTTTGCCTTTTCCTTTGCTAGTCTGATAGCGTCGGGTTCATCCATTTCTATATCTTCTAGTTCTTCATCTATTTGAACATACTTTCTCCTCTTGGCAGGTGCCCTTGGTGGTGGTTTAACCTTTGTAGGTGCACGTTTCCTTTTGTACACCTTGCCTTTTACCATAGGCGATGGACTAGTATCCTTAGCCATCTGGCTTCTTGTTCTAGAATTTTTGGTTGGAGGAGGAGGTGGTGAATCAGATTTCTCTTCTTCTGATTCTTGTATCTCTTTTGTTTCATCGATGGGAAGCTGTTCCTTGGTGTCTACCTCCTTACCCTATTCTTCCTTCTTACCCTGTTCTTCATCTTCTCCATCAGAAGATATGTTCAAGTTCTTCTTTATGTTTTTCACCATTCTCTTAGATTGCTTTACAGCCTTCTTGACAACAAGTGTTGACTTAATTTTCTGTTTGGCTCCCTCATAAGTACCAAACCTCATTTGTTTGTTGTCAATGGGTTCATTCAATAATGTTTTTATTGCTTCTATTGCTAACCTAGTCTTGATCTCATAGTCAAGTTTTTCTAACCAAGATTTTCTTGGGACTACTGCTTGAATGTAGGTGAAGTCAGTATCCACCATAAAACAAATGTCATCTTTGAATTCCTCAATAAGACTTTCAGGAATCCTATTCCTTGCTTGTAGCATATCCTTAATTTCCTTAAAGTACTCATGCATAACATTGTCAAAATCTGTGCCTAGAGTTTCAATGTATTCATTAATCTACATGGTAATGGGTCTGGTGGTGTTGGACCATGTTACTTTTCTAATTGAAGGAAATTACTCTTCGAAATAGAAGAATATACATATTATAAGAGAACCAAACTTACATGTGTTTGTCCTTGAGGACCTTATGGTGCACATGTTCTCTTCAAATTGATGCAATAGGATCTCTGCTAGATCCATCTTCTTCCCTAGTTTGATGATTTTGTAGGCTGTGCTCATTGCTGTGCTAGAGATGTTGTTCATTCTGCTAGCTTGAAATATCTTATATCCAACCACGCAAGCACCAAATTTTAGCTTTGCGTCGGTGATAGTGTTTACTTTTAGTGCCCTCTTGTCAGATTTAGCTCCGGTTAACCTTTCCACTTCTGCAATAGAAGGATGTTTATGAGCTTGAGGTATGTCGGTTGTTGGATAGCCTGTTACTGCATGTATAACATCTTTTTTTATAGCCTTTGGTTTGTTCAACCACAAGGCGTTGTTATGTACTCTGCTTAGAATAATCTTAATCCATGTTGTTATGTAATGCTTGTGTTTGCCGATAATGCTTGTGTTCACCGGTAATGCTTGTGTTCGCCGGTGAAGCTTGTCACATTTATACTTAGCATTTTTCTCAAAAATTCTTTGTGCTGTTGGGTATGCTTGCATTTCATCGGTACTGCTTATGGTTTTTCGGTGATGCCTGCTGTCTGTCAATAATGCTTTCTGACTGTTTTTCCTCTGAGTATACTAATGGAAAAATAATGTCATCATACTCTTTTTCATCAATTTGTTTTCCTTTCATTCAAATGGCCATTCCAATTCAACTTTAACACAACTAATTCATATTGTGTAGGTTGTTTCAGTTAACCAGAAGAGAACGCAGGACACACAAAAAGTGGGTCTTTGTGGTGCTTGAGCTTCTTCTCCAGTTTAATATGCGTATTTTGTTTTCCATTCCCCACATCCTATGATTTGTTTTCTACAATTATGTAAATTTCTCAATGCCCCTATTTCTTATTTTGATTCATAGCAGTATTACCCAAATGAAGTAATTAGTAACAACATAGTACCCAAAATGCATTAATCTATAGCAGCTAACTAAATACATTGAAATAGTTTTGAATTTTAAGTAATGGGAGTAGTTCACACTACTTCTGACCTTAGACCATTTTAATTGGAATTTAAACCTAAATGCAATAATCGTAGCAACACAGTAAATACATTATATTTTCAACACTCCACTATTGACTTGATCTTGAAACACTGTAAGTTTGTCATAGTCCCCCATGTGTTTTGATTTATGCTTTTTAAGGTAAGTATAATCCTCTGGACCTAATAAAATCTATCACCAATGACTTTGAGTACTACTATATAAGATAACAAGTGAAACATAAATAATGATGTTCTCCTCCTATTATTTATTGATTTTTCTATAGTAATACAATACCTGAGCATCTCTGTTTTGCTCAGCCCAACAATCATCTGGTAGTTAATAGACAAAACCATTTCTTTTATTAGTATAACTTATTGGATTAGGAGGGACCGCATACAGTTCATGCTTCAGGATACAGTGATAGGAGAAATGGAATACATCTTACCTATATTTGCGTATTCATATCTAACCCTGGATAGCCCTATGGAGACTTGAGCATCAGCTGTATCAAGCACATTACAAGGTGGTCAATGTCAAGGCATTTTTGAAGTTTTCACTAACAAATAAAAAGTCCTAAATATACATCAAATAACCAAATTATCCACCAAACTTTCTATTTTATATATGTCTTAACATTCAAAGTACATCATTACAAGTGACTAGAAAAGGAGGACTCTGCATATTCTTCATGGATGATCAACATGAATGCCGTATATGTCTTGAAACCTACATTAAGCTCTTTCCATCAACTAGAAAAAACCTGATCTATTCAGTTATAGATGATTGATTTCAAGATAAAATTATATGTCACATGTTCCATGAACAATATTTTCATCAACCACACATCCAAAATGATTCCAGTTGTTCCATCTAAATCTAGGAAACATTGACATACATAGTGGATTAGTCTAGTTATTATGGTCAGCTAGTTATATTAATCTTCATTTTGGCTAAAAGTGAGATAATAGTTTCCCATGTATATGACTTAAATAGAAAAATTCAAATTGAAAGATTTATATCATCCTCATCTTGAAACTCCAAAACTTCTATAAAAATTTGGAGGAGCCTATCTATCCACTCAATTGGGAAAGTTTTGCAGGATAGATGTAAGATTAACCTAAAAAAATTTCATCACCTAAGCAATTAAGTTCAGCCCACTGAATGCTTGAAAATCATAGGGTGAATTTCAAGCAATGATCTAATGTAACTATTTTTTTTAATGTTCGTAGTTTGTTATTGTCAATAGAAAAATGTCAACCTACCCCATTTGAGGCCTCCTCCCAACCCCATTAGAGGCAAAATTGGTATGATCCCAAAAGACAAAATCCAAAAGACTTATAATAAAAAAATGCAACATTTTCATTTTTCCCCCATATGCGAAGTAGATAGAACAAATTAGGGAGTAGTAGTGCTTTCATAAGTCTAACTGGGCTTTCAATTTTTAAAGTGTCATAGACTCTTATCATGAAACACAAATCCCATTTTTGTGGGTTACCTTAATTAGATAATCATTCCAAATAACATAAATGTGAATTAGTCCTACGAATGATTTTTCCTCCAAAAAAATCCTTTCTGTTTTCCCTATAGATTGTTGATTGCAACTTTTAGATGTTTTTTTGCATTTACATTTGTAAAAAATTGCATTTTAGTCATGTTTGAAATCTTAAGCAACTTGTCTTTTTAAAATATTGTTTACTACATTTTTCAACAATTCTTTCACATTTAAATTCTGTAAAAATTGCATTTATTTCGTGTCTGTTGTAGTTGTATTATTGTGGAGGAAGTGTGAGTTTTGGGTAAACAATCTTTGCAGTTTTTTTTGTTCTATTATCTTTTCTCAACCTCTTATCTCCAGTTAAATGAGTCAATTTGTACGAGAGGGTGTGAATATTGAATGTTGCTTGAAGTATTAGCCGGTGTTATAAAACTATATTTATAATCAAAATTATTACAAAACCTAATATAAATATATTGTTAGACTATCTTCTTGGTGTTAGCTATATTATATATTCATCATTACCCTGTGTTAAATATACTATCATCTTCCCAAGGAATACAAATTGTAACTACTATTTTGCAAGTTTCTTTCATATATTTAACATTTACATCTCTCTTTTAGGTCATGGCAAATCCTCAACAGCTAATTCAGATTTTTGATATTTCAAGTAGTTCCTCAGAAATCAGCGTTCCACAACCATCCACTAGCTCAAATACATCTATCAATTGGAATGGGTTTCATGAAACAGAACTCAGAATGTTGTAAGTAGTATTTCCCTTTGTTTCCAGCAGAATAATGAACAACTAAAAGTTACGAGTGTTCATACTAGTGTTGTCAAAGATCTTGAGATCCTTGCGGTGGAAGAAACATTACATGAGCTAGATGCATACTACATGAAATATTCTGGCTTTTGTACTTTCCTACGAGAAATGTATTATGATGAATATTACGGAGAAGGCAAGGCTCCTGATATTCGACGTGCATTTCAAGACTACCTAAACCACCCATGACACATTGTATATTGAAGTTTCCCTTTGTATTTTACCTCTATTTTGACTTATGGTAACCCTATTACAAAAAGGGAGAAGTTGAAGTTTTTGGCCTCTTGTAATTAGCATAATCTTCCACTCCTTTCTCTGTTCCACCAAGTACTACTATAAATGAAGTTTGTACAAATTTGATTCCACTATGAATGCAAATGTATTTTGTATGTTCCCAGCACTTTTTCATTTATATGCTCGATTCAACCTTTTGTGTTGTGTGTATTCAAATTAGACATTGTTTGTTTTTACACTATGAATTGTTGAAATTTCATGCCCAAGTTGTATTTTGTTTTATTTTGAAATCAATTTTCTATTAAACTTTGTTGTCATTTGAGAAAATATAATTTGTATCTTGTTCACACCTTGACATTTGAGTTCTTTCTTTACCCCTTTCTTTCATTCAATATAAATGTGTACACTTAAGTTGTTAATTATTTTGGGATGATTTAAACTAGACGCACATTATTTATCCACTTCTCTTCAACTGTACACTTCCAAAAAATTGTACAACCTTGCACCGACTTTTGTGATCTATCCTTGCAGTGTTTATACCTTACTGTGCTCACATACAATCTGTCTCACGTTCACTCCAAGATTGTTTATATAGCTCCCACAATGTGGATTAATAAATTTATGCGCAATTTTTTTTTGAGCTTCCACCTATTGATAATTGAATGGAAAATTGTTTGATAATGGTTTTTTTTAACTAACACATGGCGATGATGCGTTATACAACATCACAACCAATGTTACTTAAATTACCCATTTAATTATGTTATCTCACTATGTTTTATGTTTTTCCCCATTTGTAGGAACACATCTGTCTCAACTTAACGAGATCTACAAAGAAATACTCTCTATTTTTTGGGTGGAGGTACGTCTTCTTATATTTCCATTTTTCCATTACAACTTACCTTCACCCAACACAATTTGTAATCATAAGTGCCTACAACATTTATTTTGTTCCAAACATACTTGATACATCATGTATGGAAAATAAATTGTGTTCTATGATTACCCTTTCAAAATCGTGTTACACATGCATTTACATTAGCTATGGTACTTCATCCATTTCTATCTCGATTTAGAATTGCATGTCAATTGTTTATGATCTCAATTTGTATTACCCTTTATACTTGTAAAAATTTGTTTGTACATATATATTTCACATAATGTTGAACATCAATTCAAATTTATAGTTCAATTTCCACTCCTTTAAGCCATGTCTCACTCTTGAACGAAGAATGCAATAAATCTTATCAATGATGCCAACTTAGATGTACATCCGCTTCTTCAAGTTTTTTCTATTGCAACATTTGGTCAAGGAATTGGATCGACAATGAGATGCAAGTTAGAGATCTCAGATGGGATACACTTACAAAAAGAAACCTTTCCAAGTAATTTCAATGACCTCATAACAATAGGGAAACTCTAAAAAAGGTCTATAGTCCAACTCAAAGGATTCACCATTCCTACTATTTGTTACTCCAGGTGAGGCAATAACTACTAGGTATTTATTGCAATAAACCATTTTCATTTTCTTGTGAAAATATAGCACAATAATAATTGTACATATCTAATGAATGCATAGGTGGATTATTGTCTCCAAATCAGAGGTTTCTTGCATGGATCATGATATCATAGGTGACCCCATATTCTTCTTCAAAGAAACAGAAAAACTTCTAAAACAACATGTAGGAACTTCATTAGATACATGCATGAATGTGGTAGATCTCATTGCATCTGAACATCCCAATCTTACAAAATTGATTTTTGGTTTGCATGCATCTCTACAAAATATACCTCCCCCTACTACTATTACTCCTACTAGGAGCTTGAATCCATTTCAAACACAGCGGATGATAAAAGGTCGTGTTACTATGAAGAAGGAAATCCACCACTTCAACAACAAAAATGGTGATGGCCACACGTTTAGTTTTGATTTGATTAATTGTGATAAAAGTGAAGTTTGTGTCACTTGTTTCAATGTAATTGCAGACCTCCATTGTCAACAAGTTTAAGCTGCGAGCATATATACATTATCTTGTGGTACCATCAAAACAACAAACAAGTTTTACAATAAGCTTAACAGTGATATATAAATCACTTTAACAGATGATTCAAGGCTCAACCTTTGTGATGATGACCTCTTAATTCCAACACTTCAATTTTTGTTCACACCCATTGGAGATATCCACATTCAGCCTGCTAACTCTTCTATTGATCTAGTTGGAATTGTCATTTGTGTGGATCCTTCCTCTACAATAAAAAGAAAAAGTGATGCAACTGAGGTCCTTAGGAGGAGTCTAAAAATGATAGATATGTCTACCTCCACTATAAATGTTACTTTATGGAAAAAATCATCTCAAAAGGAAGGCACACAACTGTAGGAGATGTACCTGATGACATGTAACTGATTGAATGTTTGAAGATGTTAAGTTGATCACCAAAATGCAGAAGGATAATGAAAGACATTAAATCAATTAATGAATTGTATTTTCATTGCTGTCAACTTGATATAATATAATGGGTTATAATCAAAGTTTCAAAGAATTCTTAGAATCAAAGAGAAAAATATTGTGCTTTCTGTAATGCATAAAAGAAAAGTATTCACAATCTGACTACAAACATTGATGGTCAGTGAAACCTAACAGATAGAGATCACCGATAGTCAATTGATAGTGATACCCGAGAAACAACACTGATGAGAATTATTGATGAGAAGAATCACAAGCATACCCGACGGCCAGAAACATAGTGTAAACCGACGGAGAAGCTTGAGGAGAACTGGAGTGTTGACCGACGCTATCAAAGAGTTAAACACTAAAATTAACTTGAGTTTAGAAATGCCAAAATATGTAGCTGGCAGAGCTAAATATAGACTTAATTGGTAGTTATCATTGTTTTCATTGACAAGATAAGCCAAAGATAAGTAATGGATTTAAAGTTGTTTTGTCTAGTTGGCAAGAAGATCTCAGCGAGATAAAATAGGAATTTTTCTTTAAATATAATTGGTGATAATTGTGGATCACGCCAAGATCAAGAAGATCAAGAACCTAACAATGGTGATATCATGTCTATAAAGAGACAACTCAATTCATTACAAATTGGTGTGATGGGTAAATGAACAAAAAGAGGATGCTGAAGAGAAACTTCATACAGTCCTGATCAATCAAGCTAAGGAAAGAGCTAAAGTTTACTGCAGACACTGAGCAACAAAGCACAACATCATCAAGCATAATCAAAGTGGAGAAAAGGTATAAATAGAGTTATATTGATCAGAACATTTTTATGAGATTCCAATAGATCTGAAAATCTGCAAGTATAAGTTGTATATGTGAACAGATCATACTGTTTTAGTTTAACCATTGATTCAAAGAGTCTCTTAACCAAGCGGGATTTAAAGATCCTTTCTATATTAAGATACATCCCAAGGAGTATCAAAGATTTTGATCATGAAAATAGCATGAGATGCCAGATACCTATTGACAGGCCAAGTGAGTGTTTGATCAAAGATGGTAGCATAGAGATGCCCGATATCAAGTGACAGACTAAACTTTTAAATCCTCTAACAAGGTCACACCTAACAGTGTGTTTGTAACCTTTAACAG
>MU223802.1:3466157-3482873 GCA_018584345.1 Thuja plicata | reverse complement strand
AAATCCATGTGTCAATGTGTTTATGAGTCATTACTTTAGTGTTTTTCATTACACATAACTTAATTGGATTGATCGGTATACTCTAGATAATTTACTGTCTTTCGGTAAATTAATAGACTGCTATTCGGTAAACATACAGTAGAAGGTTTTACAAAGCATTTTGAGCAGTAGTAATTTGATAAAAGTATTTGGAGGCATTCATCTTATAGGACTGAAGATAACTAGAGGCTTAATATTGTGGTGCTAAGTTTTAAGGGTTGATTATTGGAATATTTTTTAGGCCATTGATTCACGCCCCCTCATCTATTACTAATAATTGGTATCAGAGCTTGTGTGCAGCTTAGAAAGGGAGTTTAACAACTCAAGCAAAAGATCACAAGATTAACAGACAAGATGTACCTAAGTTGAATAAAGATAACTTTGCATCATGTCAAAGCAAATTAAGACTCCACCTATCAGGTATTGGAAATAATATTGTTCAATACTTAGATACTAAATATGTGTTGCTTATAGGACCTCACACTCTTGAACAATTAAAAGTCAAGCATGAGCATAACTGCATGATGATAGAACTTGCATCATCACTCTCCGATGCTGAGTTTGAAGATGTCAAAACCTACACCTCTGCAAATTAAATGTGGGATAATTTGAAGCTTGTACATGGAGGAGATGCCAATATAGTTAGAGCAAAGGGAGAAATCCTAAGAGGGAGGTTTGATGACCTAAGGATGAAAGAAGGAGAAAAAATTACTCAGTATAGCTGTAGAATCAAATAGGTAGTAAATGCTATCCAAGGAGTTGGAGGTGTACTTGAAGAGGAGACAGTGGTAATCAAAATCTTAAGAACCTTATTGCCTATTTATGCTATTAGAGTTTCTGATATTCAAGAAATGAGAGCATTTGCAAACAATACAGTTACTCTAGATAGTTTGATTGGTAGACTAATTTCATTTGAGATGAATAAATTTGAAAATAGTGTCTTACCATCTATAGAATCTGCATTCAAATCTTCTCTAAAGATAAGTAACTCAAGTCATAGACATGCTATTAGAAATGATAGTGACAGTGATAATGAGGATCAAGGACTTGATGAAATTGAAGCACTTATGGCCAGAAGATTGTAGAGAGGCAAAGGCAGATACAAAGGTAAATTACCACTTGTATGTTTCAATTGTAAAGAGGTTGGACACTTTGCTGCAAGATGCCCAAACCGAATAAAAGATAATAGAGGAAATGACAGATCATATGAGAAGAAGTTTGACAAAGGTGATAATAGAGATTACCAAAGCAAACAACAATCTGACAAGAGAGATACCCAAGAATACAAGGACAAAGGGAAGAAAGCTTGTTACCTAGCTAAGAACATAGCTAATGACACTGACACTGAATCAAAAGAAGACATCGAGATGGTATTTTTAGCCATGAAGGATGGTTTGGATGAAGATGAAGAAAGGTATGTAGAAACTGCACTCATATCTAAAGTTAGTAAAAATGATGTCTGGATCATAGATAGTGGCTACACTCACCATATAACTAGTGATAAACAAAATTTTGAGACTTTTGAATACTATAATGGTGGTTCAGTGAGAATGGGAAATGATACACCTTGTCCAGTTGAAGGTAAAGGAACCATAATGTTGAATAACCTAATAAAATGTGAAAATGCCTACTGGGTAAATGGACTGAACTATAACTTGTTAAGTGTTTCTCAGTTGAACAATTCAAGTCACAGAGTAGCATTTGAAAATAAGAAGGCAAAGATCTTCAATGAATCAAGAAGGTTGATTGGTACAGGTGAGCAGACAAAAGGTAACCTTTTCTATATTGATGACACTAACACCACTTGTTTAATGGCTAGAAACGAAGACATCTGGTTATGGCACAAAATATTGTGTCATGTGAAATTTGAAAACATGATAAAGATAAGAAACAAAAGGAATTTTAGAGGCTTACCGACAATGACTAAGCTCGAGCATATCATGTGCAAGAATTGTCAAAAAGGTAAGATGACAAAGTCTAGTTTCAAGAGTAATACCCATACATCTACTGCAATTCTAGAATTAGTCCACACATATCTATGTGGACCCATGAGAACAAAGAGCTACTATGGAGATAGGTATTTTATTCTCTTTGTTGATGATTTTTATAGAATGATGACAGTCATATTTTTAAAAGATAAATCATAAGCATTTAAGATGTTTAAATAGTATAAAGAAATGGTAGAAAAAAAAGTGAAAAGAAATCGAAATGCTTAAGGTCAGATAGAGGAGGGGAATTTACTTCAGATGAATTCACTGAATATTGCAATGAGCATGGAATTCAAAGACAAGTTTCTGCACTAAGAACACCACAACAAAATGGAATCGCTGAGAGGAGAAATAGATCAATTGTTGACTGTGAAAGAACATTTATGATTGAGAAAAGCATCACTCAAAATTTTTGGAGGGAAACTATCAGTACTGTTGTCCACACTTTAAATAGAGTTAAATTGAAGAAAGACACAAAGAAGACACCCTATGAGCTTTGGTATGGTCACACACCCAATGTAAGTTAATTTATAATATTAGGTAGTCAATGTTATATATTAAAGGATGATAGAAATGGAAACCTTGACTGCAAAAGTAAAGAAGGTATCTTCCTAGGGTACTCAAACAAAAGCAAGGCTTATAAATGTCTTAACAAGTCATCTAACAAAATCATTGAAAGTACAAATGTGAAAATAGATGAATTTGCAAAAAAGAATGATAAGGAAAGAAAAAAGGAACCAAAGAACTACAATAGGTTTGATTATACATAACCTGACACTCTACCCAAGCAATAGTGTGTCACTCTCGAGCATCAGAACATTGCACCCAAGTATCAGGCTGTAATTACCGATGATCAGGATAATAATCAAGATGATGTTCTGAACAATGGAGATGAAAATGAAGGTGAAGAAGATAATCAGAATGATGAACACAAAGCTGAACCAAAACTTTCCAAGTATGTTATAAGAAATCATCCATAGAATCAGATTATAGGAGACAAGAAGGCTAGAACAAGAACAAGAAGTAAGTCACTTAACACTAGATGTTTACTTTGTGATTTTGAGCCTAAATCTGTAAACAATGCACTTGAGAATGAAGAATGGGTTAGTGTTGTGAATGAAGAAATAGAACAGATTGAGAAGAACAATACATGGACACTAGTATCTAGACCAGATGCCAAGAATGTCATTGGTACTAAATGGATATTGAGAAATAAGTTGAATGAGAATGGAGAAGTCACTAGAAACAAGGCAAGATTAGTATGTAAGGGATATGCACAAGCAGAAGGTATTGATTATGGTGAAACCTTTGCACCCATTTCTAGACTAGAAGGAGTTAGAATACTACTTGCTTATGCTGCATTTAAAGGATTCAAGGTATACCAAATGGTTGTCAAATTTGCATTCCTAAATGGAATATTGGAAGAAGAGGTATACATTGAACAACCAGAAGGTTTTGTTGATCCAGACAAGAGAAACATGGTATGTAGACTACACAAAGCCTTGTATGGATTGAAAAAATACCAAGAGCCTGGTATGAAAGACTTCACTCATATCTCATTAGCATAAAATTTGTTAGAACAAGTGAAAATAGAAATCTATACTTAAAAGAAGATACCGATGGTAATATTCTAATTGCTGAAATTTTTGTTGATGATATCATTTTTGGAGGGAATGAATTGTTATGCAAATCCTTTGCTAATGAAATGAGCAAGGAATTTGAAATGTCTATGTTTGGGGAGATCAAATTTTTTCTTGGTCTACAAATTGTTCAACAAGATTCACGCATATACATCACTCAGTCCAAATACATCAAGGAAGTGCTGAAGATATTCAAGATGGAAGATTCCAAACCAGTTGGAACACCTATGGCTACCAGATGTAAGCTGACAAAAGAAGACAAATCTAATGAGGTAAATTAGACCTTATATAGATCCATGATTGGCAAACTGATGTATGTTGTTCATACTAGACCAGATATTGCACATGCAGTGGGGATAGTTGCAAGATTCTCTACTAATCCCAAAGAATCACATATGACTGTTGTCAAAAGAATTTTGAGATATCTGAAGAACACTGAGGACTATCGCTTATGGTATGAAAGAGAAGGAAAATTTGAGCTACAAGTCTATACAGATGTTAATTGGGCTAGAAATATTGATGACCGAAAGAGCACAACTAGAGGAGCATTCTTCATGGGTGATAGACTTGTCACATGGATCAACAAGAAGCAAGGATGCATCTCTTAGTCAACTGTAGAAGAAGAGTATGTGGCTGCTACAGTAAATTGCTCCAATATTGCATGGATCAAACAATTTTTGGAAGGTATGAATATGAAGTTCCTTGAATGAATAATTATCTATTGTGATAATACCAGTGCAACTAACATTTCTAAGAATCCATTCATGCGTGCTAAGAATAAGCATATTGCTATCAAGTATCAATATCAAAGAGAACAAGTGCAAGAAAAAGAAGTGACACTGGAATATGTCCAATCAAAGGAACTATTAGCTGACATATTCACCAAGCTAGGGTAATCTTTAAGAAACCCCCCTTTCAAAAAAGGTGTAAAAAATTGGCAAAATTTAGAAAACTATAGTGAGAAGTCTGAGTCTCAAGTTCAACCTCCCCTGACATCTCAATCCCTTCAGCAGCCTGATGATACTCAGGATAGTCACCCTTATCCGACATCTTGACCTCTCACTAGTCACCAGGAAATTAATAGCAATACTGTAAAATGTGAACAAATAATTGCTTACCTTGTGGCTTGGTCCAGCTTCCTCTGAATTCCGTTTCTCTGAAATGCTGAAAGTGAATCCTTTGTTTACTGTTGCAAGATTTCTATTTGTAAATCTGGCCCTCCAAAATTTTGTAAGGCGACACGAAAACTATAAGACTAACAAATTTCATATTAATTTATATCAATCCATGATTCAAATTTCCATTTTTTTAATTCCCAGGCTTTTGGCAAAAATTGGCCGACCTGAATGTAGGAATTAACAAACAATTGGCAAAATATGGTCATGGTAAATATAACAATCAATTAATGGTTGGTGAAATAGGTTGTAGTCAATATAAAAAATAATTAACAGTTGGTGAAATAACCCGTGGTCAATATAATAAATAATTAACGGTTGGCAAAATAGTTCGGCGTCAATATGACAAATAATTAACGGTTGGCGAAATAGATCATGATCTATAAAACAATTAATTAACGGGTTGGCTATTTTAGATTTTTTATGCAATTCATAATTAATACCCTTGGCGAATAAGAGACCGATAAAATAACCATGTCACATTGGTTAAAGGCGAATATATTGGTCAACCTCATCAAACGGAAAATCATATTGGCTATTCCAATGAATATCTAACCGGTACCTTGTCAAGATTGGGTGATTTGGGCCAAGGTATAATGTGCGTGATTCGCCAATTCCGTAAAAGATATTGCCTAGAATTTGCCAAAAGGTGAATATTTGCCACTAAAAATTACACTGCACCGAGCCATTACTAAAGGATACTTTTGAGTACCTAAGACAGAGACTAGGGGTCCAACCCTTGTCTATCAATCAGTAATCTGACTAGGAGGTTGAATCAACCTATACCAAATCTAAAGATTAGTCATGTTGATGCAAACACTAAGATGAACAACAACAAATACATTTGTACATTGCAAGGTACATATCTGCACTGAAAATCAGAACTTTGTATTGCTGATGGATAGGGAAATTTAAGGAATATATTATGCAAGGAATGGAACATGATATAGATGATAAAATAAAGAGAAGTATTTTTGTTTGGCATTGTTGTCAAAGGGAGAGAAATATCTCATTATCATAAGGGAGAATTATCATCAGGGAGATTTTCTTTATCATACAAAGGGAGAGATGATTCCATATCACATAAAGGAGAGATATGATAAAGGGGAATATTATATCATTATCCATGAAGAAAATTTCCTGAGAATCAGAAGGAAGAGTTAATAAATATTCGAAGGGAGAGTAATTTATTACACATGAAATATCCATCTAAGGGAGAGAAGTAAAAAAGGGAGAGAGTTTAGACAAAGAGAAAGATTGTAGTCAAAGGAAAAATGGATTATCAAGAAGAGGAACAGTCAAGGTAGAGAACATATTAGAACAGAGATATTAGATGATACATCCATCCAGAGAAGGGATTAAAGATTGAAGACAAACCACTCTGCATGAAACAAATCTAAGCTATTTTTGAGCTTACCGAGAGCCAGACATTTGTAATAGTCACATTAGAAAATCTTGAAGAAACTGTATATTTCATATTGTATTAGTGATAATATAGTATGATAATGTAGTATGTTGCCATCAATACCAAAGGGAGAGATTGATGAAATGTAATTGATTGAATGTTTGAATATGTTAAGTTGATCACTAAAATGCAGCAGGATAATGAAAGACATTAACTCAGTTAATGGATTGTATTTTCATTGATGTCAACTTGATATAATCTAATCGGTTATAATCAAAGTGTCAAAGACTTCAGAGAATCAAAGAGAAAAAGATTGTGCTTTCTGTAATGCATAAAAGACAAGTATTCACAATGTGACTACAAACACCAACGGTCAATGAAACCCAAGTGGTTTTCCCTTAACAGGGTTTCCATGTTACAAATCCATGAGTCAATGTGTTTATGAGTCATTACTTTAATGTTTTTCATTACACATAACTTAACTAGATTGATCGATATACTCTAGATAATTTACTGTCTTTTAGTAAATTAACAGACTGCTATTCGGTAAACATACAGTAGAAGGTTTTACAAAGCATTTCGAGCAGTAGTAATTTGATAAAAGTATTTGGAGGCATTCATCTTATAGGACTGAAGATAACTAGAGGCTTAATATTGTGGTACCAATTTTTAAGGGTTGATTATTAGAATATTTTTTAGGCCACTGATTCACCCCCCCTCTCAGTTATTACTAATAGTACCATCTACAAAAGGTTACCGTGCTTGCAATAAAAAATGGTCAGGTTGAAAAGTATAATGGTAAGGTTGTAAGTACACTAGGCACTTCCCAGTTCTTTATCAATCCTTCCATCAAAGAAACAAAAAGAACTACAATCTTGGTTTGCACATAATGGAGCTAATCTTCTCATGCCATCCATAGACCTTCTAGATGCACCTACACTTTTAACATGAAATAAAATCTCCAATATTGCGCAGGACCCTTCAACTTTGACAAAGCCCCTATAATGCATTGTTAGAGAAACCTTGGTTTTTTTCAAGACAAAAAAAAATTGTTATCTAACTTGTCCCATTGAGATTGAGGGTAAAAAATGTAAAAAAAGAGTCGAATAGAACTATGAAGGAAAATGGTTTTGTTCAAAGTGTGTAGCTACTTTTCTAGATTGTGATTATAAATATGTTTTTCAAGCCAAGATTGAAGACCCCACAAGAGATATATGGGTGACTTCTTTTGACAAAGTCGCAACTAAACTCATTGGCATGCCTGCAAAAGACCTCTGTATGCTACAATTCAATCAAGAAGAAGATGCAAGTTATGAGAAGGTTATTAGACATCTACAATACAATCTATTTCTATTCACCCTATCAAATAGTATGGAAACATATAACAATGAAACACGATTGAAAACAACCATTGTTGAAGTTGATAGGGTTGATTTTACAGATGAAGTCAAATTTTTGTTACAAGAAATTCCTATGCAATGTTCCATTGGCGCATTGTGAAACATCACAAAAATCACTTGTTTTGGCCAACTTGTTGTAACTATTCCTACTTCTCTTCTTTGTGTTGACTACTACTGGTGTAACAAATTATTTTGTACAGGGTTCCTTGACTCCTTTAAAACTTGTTCCTTTCTTTGACTATATATTATGCTTATATTTATGGTTGTACTATGATGTATGCTATGTGCAACACTTATGCTCTACCTTGTGTTCTACATGGATTTATTTTACCTTGTTTATGTTCTCTATTTCTTTGGCTTTTATGTCATTATGCATAGTTTTCTACATATCCCACAATTATTATCTCTACTTCAGACTATGAACTTTCAAATTCAATAAACCTTAACTTGGAAATAGTTTGCAGAGATGTGTTTTCTATTACTCTTTAAGAGATGCTTAAAAGACTACATCTTATTTTGCTTCTAGTATTTTACTCAAAGGCTTGTATAAAGTTCTATTTAGAAAGATACCAACAACACAATTTGTCTCTTTTTGCATTCCATCCAATGGATTCAAATGTACAAGCTTCCAAAAGAAAGTTTCTCCATAGTGAGCCCATTGATCTCCATGCTCATAAGAGAAATTTCCTTTACTATGCTCGTCATAGAGAAGAAATAAGTGCATGTCGTACCATCAAGAATTCTCACAACTTGGACCATCCAGTACATGCCCCATTCACTCCCCACTTGCAAGCTTCTACAAGCTCTCAAAATTCACACCCCTATACTCCCATTGCAATACATGTTCCATCACGTAGGCCTCACAATCCACTTTCCCTTATCGCCATAAATATTAATAGGTCCTCTAACTTTTTTGAGATAGCTAAAACATTTAGAGCTAGACTAGATGTACTTTCACAACTTCATACATGTGCTATATGTAAGGAATGCTACCCTGGTATGCATGTCTTTTCATCACCCAATGGCCTCACTTGTAGGAGATGTATTCCTGAGAAAGCAATACATCACTTTAGTGCAGCCAACAATATGGACCCGCTTGATCAACCAAATTTTTTTAGGGTTCTCACACAAGTAGAAGAGATGCTCATTGCATGTGTTAATCCAATTTTTCAAGTTACTCATGCTCATGGTGGACAATACAAATATAGTGGTGACACTAGCAGCTTCTCACAAGATATAAAAACAATTACAAACTCATTTCCACATAGAATTTAAGAGTTGGATGTATTATTAATCCACAAAATTAATACACATGGGAAGGATTATGATTGTTATGTTAGTAGAAGTCATGTTCATAATGTGCTAGCATACAAGATCAAATATGATTCTACATTATCGTTGATCCCTGCTTCCCTTAATGATGTTTCTGGAATGCTTCATACAATTCAAAAAGAAAGTGAAATCCTAGAATTAGGGGAAGTTGAAATTGAAACCATAGAAAGTGAAATAGAATATTCAACCTCATTTATGGAAAGACTACCAAACAGTCACCGGGAGCTAGAAATTATTAAAGAATCTTTGCACCTCCCAAATGAGCCTAATGAACCTGGCACCATTATTGATTATCTACACATTAGTTCAACCCCCATTAATGAGTACACTACTAAGGGCTTATTTGACATGGCATTTCCTACTCTTTTCCCAAATGGAAATGTACTACCCATGGAACCTTGAGCTAGGAACATGAAACTCCATGAATATGCTTTACATCTAATGTGATATCATGATAACAGATTTGGCCAACACCCACACTTTAAATACTACCTTCTAAACCTTATGGTGTGTCATCATAGCCAATCTCTTGCTACAGTTTTCATTAAGAAAAAAGTTGAAGATAATGTACCAAGCAGTATTGAAGTCATTCGTAGCCACTTAACTAGCCTACCTGACAATCAATTAGGAGAAGAAATGATGCATTTTGTCTCTACCTTACGAGGGACACGCTCATATTGGAACAAGCGTCACACCAAATTGACAAATATGATAACCCAAATAGGTTCTCCAACATTGTTCTTTACATTAAGTGCAACTGACACAAAGTGGCCTGATCTACACTGTGCTCTTTCACCAAGAGATATACCTTCATTACTCTCCAAAAAACAAAGCACATGTAATGTTATTAAAAACCCACATACAACAACCCCATATCTACATCAACTGTTCAAAATCTTTCATGAAGAAGTAATTGAGAAACTCTTGGGTGCAGTTAACTATTGGTACTGATATGAAAGGCAGAGTCAAGGTTCTACCCATATCCATATATTTATTTAGCTAAAAAATGCACCCTACATGAATACACTAAATTGGGAAAACCCTAGCGAGGTAAATAGAGCAACAACATTCTTTGACAAATTTGTCTCTGCTTGGAACCCTCACTCCAGCTCTGAAATAAGAAACATGATACACAAAACTCCAACAGATGACCCATGTCTACTAAATACATGTGAAATATTTTCTATGAATCCTTATGTTGATTATGGAGATCTTTTTAATCATGTACAAACACACACCAAGTGTACTGAGAGAACTTGCCTACGTAGAAATGGTACGCATATGGAATGTAGATATAAAGCTCCTTGGAAAACTTGTGAAGAATAAAAATTAGTTTGCGATGAATCCAGACACAAATCCTTTGAAACATTTAGAAATTATGATATGTTGAACATCCATAACCCACGTATGGTCTCCATATGGAGAGAAAATATAGATTTCCAACCTGTCACCTTATGACAACTTGTTCTCAAAAACATTGTCAAGTATGCATCTAAAGCTGGAAAAAAATCTGAGTATTTTGTTGATATGTTGGAAAGAATCTATTTTGATGCAAACCTAAAAGATCATTCTAACAAAGCATACCAAAATTTCATGGCCAAAATTTTTTCTCAGAGAGACATTAGTGCACAAGAAACTTGTCTTATGCTACAAAAATTGCCTCTCGTTATTTGCAACTAACAATTTATATTAGTGGATCTTGGTAAAAGTATTTTGCACCGCCTAAAGCACACAAGAAATGGAAATGAGATACAATATAGATACATACAAGCCTACTTGAAATGTCCACCTCACTTAGAAATGGTTACACTAGTTGAATCGACAAGATCTTACAAATATTATACTACTCACAAAGGATGCAAATGACGTTATAGAAAAAACAAATCAATAGTCCAAGCATTTCCCAAGTTTTTCTCTATTCTAGAAGAAGAATCTGAATAATTTGAGATATTATGTTGGAGTGAGCTTCTTCTATACAAATATTTTTGAGAAATAGACCGAGATATTGTCCTAACCAAAGAAGACAACATTAGCAACTGGAAGCACTTGAATACAAAAAACTATAATGTGTGGCATGTTGATTAAATTGAAGCTGCCTTTGAAGATGAAAATAGTTTTGATGGTGAGGTGGATAGACCTGACATTTTACCAATGAATGAGTGGGAGTTTTTGTCTCAAACGGGTCTTGCTAATAGTATCAAATTAAATGAGCTTGACATGTTCGACAAGCGTGATTTTGACAACACTAACAGACGAGAAGAACACAATGTTCCTTCACAATTTCATAAACCTACAATTGAATTTGTACACAGAAACAGGTTGTCTCAACAACATATTCATCCCCATCCCTAATCTGTACAGCCAAAAATATACTCTATTAGCTCAACAACCAATAGATCTTTCCCTCATTAAGGGCCACTCCATAGCTAATTGTGCAACACAACCTTTGTACATGGTCATAAAAGGAATAACAAGAACTAGAAAATCATATCTAATTAGTTGCATAAGAAATTCACTTTAGAATTGCATATCGGAAAGAGTAAACCCTCTTATTGTTCTCACTCCAACAGGAATCACAACATTTAATATACAAGTATAAACCATACATGAAGACCTCAAGATTCTAATTAGAGAAATGAAACCACTACAAGGACATACATTAACAATGTTCAAGAGGACATGAAAACTATAGGATACATTATCATAGATGAGATGAGCTTCATAGGCCCAAAACTACTATTGAAAATTGATATCCAGTTATGGGAAGCAATACCATGCCGGCAACACCTCCCATTTGGTGGAATTTCTATGATTCTAATAGGAGACATTCCCCAACTCCCACCTGTAATGGATAAACCTATCTATCCATTACACACACTTTCAAGAAACCTATGGCACAAATTTAGTACTGTTGTAAGATTGCAGACAATTTTTCGAGAAGAGGGTGATGATCCAATTCAAATTAAATTTTGTTAGGAATTATAAAAGATGCATAACACATAACCAACAGAGCATGATTGGAAATTGTTAATGAAACACATAAACAAGGAACTAACTTCAATTGAATGGGATGAGTTTGACCAAGAAATACATTTGTTTGCTACAAATGAACTAGTAGCACTCCACAAAAAGAAAAGGCTAAAACAACCACATGTACCTATTGCACTCTGTGTTGCACTCAATACACAATGTCAATCCACATAAACTAATAACGATGACCAACTTTCACATGAAGTCTTATTATGTAGATTTCAACGTTTAATGCCTACTACAAATCTATGGATAGAAGTTGGCCTTGTCAATGGATCTCTTGGAGAGGTCAAAGATATTTTATATCCCTTTGGCTCTAAGCCCCCACAATTTTCATCTTATGTTACATTTGAGTTTGATAACTATAATGGTCCACCCTGGGATGAACGACATCCAACCATTGTTCTGATACAACCGATCACATGAGGTAGGCTCACCTAGATACCACTAACCACTACATGGGTTATCACTATACACAAATCATAGGGTCTTACCCTAGATAGAGCCATAATTGATATAGGTAAAGAAAAAAGACAAGGCCTCACCTTTACAACAATCTCTAGAGTAAAATCCCTATAAGGTCTCCGCATTGAACCAACATTCTCTTTCGATCACTATTGAAAAATGAAAAAGAACCCATACAACATTATTAGAAAGAAAGAAGAAGATCACCTACACTCGATCTCACATGAGCCTCAGGTACATGATGTTACTTGCACACCCTATCTTATAGTTTGACACTCATGTTTTTTCTTTCTTTCATTTTAGCAATTTTTCAATTGCTAACCACTTATATTGTTCTACAGGTTCACCCTCTGTGATGAAGAAGTAGAAACAAAAAATATTTAGTAGTTATTTTAAGTAGGACCAACTGGATGGGCATCCAAACCATGGTTATATTGTTTATATATGTGCTACAAAGAAAATTTTCTTCTAGTATCACAATTTAAATCGTCTGCAAAGTAAAATTGTATTATTTAGTGTTGCATTAATTTGATAGAACTGTGAAAATATTTGGTCTAGTTTCTTTAAACCTTTAGACAGATTAAAAAATTATATATTAGTCAGACTGTTAGTGACCATGTTTTCTATTGAAATGTTTGGAATTCTGACATATAAATACAGTCATGCAATAATTTTCATTCATCTTAAGTGGATGTTGCTTTGTACAATACTTCATTCTACAATGTGACATCTTGCTACAATGGCACTTGAATACACTTCCTTCTATTATGATAAAATTCAAATATGCTTTTACCTTAACTTGTAGATAAATAAGTGGTGTACTATTCTAAATTGTATAGTTTTGTAAGTCTATGAGAGGAAATTCAGTCTTGCAGTGTTGAAGTACATGCTTTGTTTGTGACTATATGTCCTCTCCCTCAAGTACCACATTGCATCTACGGAAGTTTTCATTGATGTAGTTGTAGATTGAGGTGAATCTTAAGGTTTTCCAACTTCTTGGATTTATAGACTCACATATATTTGTGTTGTTTTATTATACTAAAATTTTAGTGTATGCTATGTAAGGAGAAATTTATTCCCTCCTAAGCTTTACTGCATTTCATCTTTCTTGTATCTATAGTTAAACTCTGCTCTTCCTAGTCTCTATTGTTGGAATATGTAAAACTAAAATGCATGCATGATGAGGTTATTTCAATCTAATGACATGAAAACAACTTTGTTTTCTTTGTACAGATTTCATATTTATTTACATCCATTTTTGTTCGAAAAACAACCTTAGTTTCCTAGTCTATTTATGTTTATACTTGTTGTGCTAGTTTTTACAAATAGAACATTTTCTAATGTGTTTAAATTTATTAAAATGCTACATTTTTGGGTTATAACTTTGAAATATACAGTTTGCCTAAACATTAACTTCAACTCATCCAAAGTGGATGTTGCTAAGTACAAAACCTCCTTCTACAATGACACATTTTTTGGAATAGTGCTTTCACCTCTATGACCTATCAGCATACCCCTTACACTTTATTTTGTTGCAAGTACTAGTAAATATATCCACTTTTCTTTTCGAGGTATACTTCGTGGACATTTAGAAAAGATTCTTCTCCATCTTTGTATAAAGCTCACAAAGGCTTCCTCATTTGTTTTCTTTTTATTGAATAGGTCCAACATGGTAATTTCTCGATCACTATTGTAGGAATATTGATTAACAAATTTAGATATTAATTCCTTAAATTTTTTTTTAACCTGGAGGTAAATTTGAAAACCATTCCATTGCTGACCCACCAAGGCTTTGAGGAAAAAACATCATCAAATAAGTAGGTTCATAGATAAATTCCATGCTTAATATGCCAAATTCTCTTATGTGGTCTTGTGGGTCTATTGTACCCATATATTTGCCATACTTAGGGAATACCATGTTTTGTGGAAAAGGTTTCATAAATAGGCTTTTATCAAATGGGAAAGTGCAAATGGCTTCATTTGAGAATTTTTTTGGGGAAGCCGCTTTCTTCATTTTATCCATTTGAGATTGTAGGGGTTTGATTTGTTGATTCATGGATTTTAAAGGAGTGTCTCCTTCCTCATTTTTTGTTAAATTGGATGTGTCAAAATCATGAGGAAGTTTAACCCCTAATTGAGATAAGGTGAGGAAATGTTGATCTTTATCTCTTTCAAGGATGTTTTCCATCATCTTGAAAAACATAGGGTTTTGAACAACTTCATTAACCTTTTCTTCGGTTAATTCTTCATTGTCATCATTATTAATTTCCTCAAACCATGAATTATCTGCCATCGGGACCTCTTCTAATTCTTCCTCTTGATATTTTTCTTGAAACGGTTGATAAGGAGAATGACGACTCTCATCTAAATAGGGTATTTTTTTCTCTTAGCATGATTTTCTCTTCTTGTAAGGATAATTTAATGTGATATTATCTTGTCTGAACTGACATGACAAAGAATTATGAATCTTTGTTGAAGAAGTATCCTTTTGAGAATAATAATGATTTTTTAAAACTTTGGATCTTTTAAATGGATGTTTTTTTTTCTTCCAAATCATGTATCATCAAGCATAGCAACCACAAATACACATGTTTTATAACCTTTTTAAAAAGCTACACATAAAAGTGTATATTCTCGAATGTTTTTGACAAGGTCTCCACAAGAAAACACTTCAATAAATTTACCTATGGTTAGTTTTGTTCAACATGGCTTAAAAAGGTAGACTTGCTAGATTAACTAGGTATTTAGTTTGGGTTCCAAAAAATAATATCAAATGAATCATACAAGGAACACGTAGTCACACACACACAATTGAGGCCTATAGTCCTACAAGTCCAGACATTTGATATTTTTTCCCTCTAGTTTTTTAACTTAACCAAGGTCTTTATTTATAGTGGGTAGAAAAGGTTGGATTTACCTTGTTCCCACTTTAGGATTTCCATCTCACTGACTTTATTAAATAAAATCTTGGGAGCCGAGCCTTCTACATTTCAAATCTAGCTAGCATGTTCATGAAAGAAATGAAATGAAATGACAAGTAGTTCCAGAAGTTTGATCACCCTAAGAAGGATGAGAGCATATCCCTATTACTTTCCACTTCCAAACACAATTGACAATTTTGTTCTTTCCAATCCTTTTAACCTATGGAATTAGAGCATATTTGGTATTTTGATCAACTTGAAAAGTTGAGATCATATGCCTAATGCTTTTCATTCACAATTAGAGAGACTTTATTTTAGTGTTTGTTCATTCCTTAACCTTTCTTTCTATTGTCAAATTTATCATGATTGGAGAAAAGATCAGAGCAATGGATAAGTTCAGACTGGATATGACTATTGAGAATGAGAAATTATAGATGCAAATAAACTTTGAGGAGTATAAGGAGGCGAAGATAAAGCTAAGAAAACTTCTTGATGAAAGACAGATTATGGCAACTAGGCTGAATGAGAAAGACTACAAAGAAATGGAAATACAAGAGTATTTTGAAGCAGCAGAATCATCAGTGAGCAAAGCTTCAAATGCATCATCTGAAGAGATTACAAGTATGCAGGAGATCAATCTACATCTGACAGATCAAATCAAGATGCTGCAAATTGGTCAAGAGACTCAAATGGTAAAAATGATTGATGTTATGAATGATGCAAGAAAAGCTGAAAATGAAAGAACACTAGCTATTGATGATAGGAGGAAAATTACTGAGAAGCTACAAGATAAAGAATCAAAGATTCAAAGAATCACTAAGCATCACCATGAGGTCACCAACCAGATTATTCTTATGAGTCAAGAAGCAAACAGATTAAATACATAACTCATAGAAAGAATACAGACCATTGGTGAACTAAGGGAAGAAAATAAAAAGTTAAAGTATGAAATCAGAGTTCAGAATCAACACAATGAACTGATAAAAAAGGATGAAGATAGCAACAAACGGATGGTTGATTTTCTTGATGGACAAAGAAGAGTCAACAAATACACAGGATTAGGATACAATGAGAATGGAGAATCCTCTAATCAAACTGATAAGAGGAATGCTTTCACAACCCCAAGATCCAAGAAGTTGTCATGCAATCACTGTGGAAAACCAGGCCACACCTCAAACATCTACAGAAGCAAAATGAAATGTATTTCTCAAGCACAATCTACTTTTATTGGTAATTGTTATAAATGTCAAAAGAAAGGACACAAGGCACATGAGTGCAGATCCAAAGTGATAAATCCAAAGAGAAAAACCTATATGGACAA
>MU223802.1:3451164-3462910 GCA_018584345.1 Thuja plicata | reverse complement strand
CACATTACCTTGGAGGATGAAGAAGTTGCCAAAGTAGATCTAACAATTAAGGGTAACTTAGATGTGGATATTAACGATGAATCATGGTTAGACAACATTGTCGACACCATTACAGGAAAAGACCCTGCAGTAGATATACAAAAAGATGAAGATATCCCTGCCACAAGGGTTAATACTGACAAATAGGACAAATCTATTGACACTGCAACTGTCAATACGCCTACAAATATGACTATATTGATAGATGCTATCGATATACAGTCTAGCAAGGAAAAATCATCTAAGAAAAATGATGATATACCCAAAGATATGGGTACAGATGAAAATAAAGGGGCATCAAATACTCGAAAGGATACCGACACAGAAATGAAGGATGCCACCAATGAAAAGAAATAGAAAGAGACAGAGAAAACAACAAAGGACACATCAAAGCATATTGAAGAGCAAGGAAAGAGTGAGGAAGTAAAGAGAAATGAGGAGATGAAACAAAAGGAAGATTCATCTGTTGACACACCCAAGGATAATGAGGAGACGTCTTCACAAAACCGGTCGGTGATCACAAAATAGGTACAAAAGGATGCCTCAACCTCTTTACACTCACCAACAAAATCTACATAATCACAGGCTTTGCAAATGGTATTACATCAATCTACCACCGCCAACCAGCCAAAGAAGAAGAAGAAGAAAATAGTAAAGAAAGACATATTGGCTGTCACACTAGATGAAGTCATTGAAGTACCAAATTGGGACATCACCACTTTGGACAGTGACAAACTACAAGAGTCTGGAGTGCTCTGTCAAAGAAAAGCCATACAAAAGAAGATGATCAAAGAACACAGAGAAAACATGGCACTTGAAAAATCCAAAGAAATCCTCCAACAACTAGTTCCTGAAGTAAAAATTGATGAAAATGCTTCAGTTAAGGAACAAATTGTTGTTCTTACCAACGCTATCACAGAGCAAGGGATAGAAGCTGACCAAGAAATGGAAGAACAAGCAGAGAAAAAATATCAATACAAGATAATTGATAAGATAAGCCAAGAAGTGGCATTGAACAAGGTTAAACTCTAAGAACTTAGTGATGAACTGGAACCAATGATTACAGAGGTAATAACCTTAGTTAAGGAGATGTGCACACTTGAGAAATTTGCAAAAGAGAACATTTAAAAACATACATAAATTGATTCTAATGTCACTAAGAGTGCACAAAGCCTAACCTCAAATGTCGAGAGCATAAAGACACATCATGACATAGTAATTGAGGCAAACAGGCTAAGACAAGAAATATGGGATGCTGAGACACAATTCAGAGGAGAGATTACAGAATTACAAGCACACATTTTACCAAATCTCAAAATACTTCAGCAACATATCTCAGAGGCTAGAAATCTGATAGCAACCCTGGAGATGTCTATAGTAGACATCATCTATGATATTCATGTAAGAATTTCACTAGAGCAACTGGCTCTAGAAATGCTGACGGAAAAATGGGAGAAAATGATGGAAGAAGTCAAATCCTCACATTCCCACCTTTTTGAGATGTTGTAAGTACCTTTGTCCTTAGAATCAAAAAAGGAGGAAAGGCAATGTATATAGCTATGTACAATACAAATATCCAGACAAAACATATATCAAAAAAAGAAACAAAAAGATAAAGGATATATATATATATACTTACACTTACCGACACATACATAGGGGGAGTCATTCAAATGACTAATAAGGTAGAAGTATATGCAGAAGTATACACAGGTATACATACTAATACACTCAGTATGTTTCACATATCATGTTTTTTGATACTAATGTCAAAGGGGGAGAATGATGACATTATTTTTCCATTAATATACTCAGAGAAAAAACACAGTCAGAAAGCATTACTGACAGACAACAAGAATCATCGGCGAACCACAAGCAGTACCGGTGAAATGCAAGCATACTTGACGAGACAAATAATTTTGAGAAAAATGCTAAGTATAAATGTGACAAGCATCACCAGCGAACACAAGCATTACCGGTGAACACAAGCATTACCGGCGACACAGTTTCCAAAATCAACCTGACAGGAATAGACAAGCATACCCGATGACATGTTTAGAGAAAGGAACATCGATGACCAAGAACACCGACCATCAAAATTGACAGACAAAAATGCCACAAATTATTGATCTGATTTATACACGGCGGATAAGACAAAGTTATTCTATTTTGTAGAATTGTTTTTTTTTTTTTATGGTCATGCTAGCTTTATGTAAATGTTTTAAAGCATCGTAAATGGATCTAAAGCATATCTAACTACAGATCAAGATCAAGTTGTATATCTTGAATCTAGAGTTAACATGCGAATGCATGAATCAAGAATTGAGCCTAAGCTAGTATAAATAGATGGTCATACTCAATTGTGAGTACGTGAATTCTTCATAATTGATAGGCACGAAGAGCATCTAAGGAGTAGAAGGAAAAATTCATGCAAAGAGTAGAAACAAAATACATCAGTTTACAAGAACACATAGAGGCTACCGACGAGCAGATAAAGGTAATACTCAATCATGGAAGGATGATTAATAGTATTTTTGAAGCTTCATAGGATCTGTTATCAACAATTGAAGATTGCATTTATCATCAGATCAAAGACTTATGTAGTTGCATTCTAACAAGTGCATCACATCTAAAATCCTTTTGTAGAAGGTGGACTTAACCGTCCTTTGTAAATCTATTAACAGAGTGCACACTTAATAGTGTTGTTGAAAGCTTCAAACGAAGTAGATCTTAATAGGTCTCCACTGTAATACTCCTAACAGGGTAGGTCATCAAAAGTGACCAAAATTGTAAGCCTTAACCAGCTCTTCTTATCTACAGATAGTGAAGTTTCTGGGTAACAATCCCCACAACAGTTTTTACTTCCTTAACATGATTTTTTTGCGATACCATATCTTGTGTTATGTGTTATCAAATTTCATGTATGTTTCTTTTACTGTTACACATCAAATGGAATGTATGATATGATTTCATATGCATAAAGAAAGATGAACAGATAGATAAGTTATTTTACAAACTGATGACTAAGGGTTAATGGGCTAACCAAGAAAAGTTCTAGAGGTACTAATTCACCCCTCCCCTCTCAGTACAAATTACCTCAATATAATTCCAAAATTTATTTTAGTGTTTGTTCATTCCTTAACCTTTCTTTCTATTGTCAAATTTATCATGATTGGCATTTTTATCAACTTCATAAGTTGAGAGCAGAGGCCCAATGCTTCATTTGGCACACAATAATAGGCTTCTAATTAGCTAGATTTCAACTTTTGAAAAGTCACAAGTTAAGAATGACTTGAAATGAAAGGAATTTAGAAATCACCTTATTCGAAGCTTATGCACATTTTTAGAATATTTTATGTTTTTCAATACATAACTTGGTGATTGTTCATGCTCCAAAGCATCCCTTTTACACATGTTAATTCAACACAATCCAATCCAAAGTGAAGAAAATCACAAGTATTTACAAAAACTTGAAGGAATTTTGAAATTTATTTGATGAAAAGATCTAAAAAGGAGAAGCATTATAGTTGATCATCAGGATATTGTAAAAACCTTGATACAAATTTAGCATTTTAATGTAATGATCATATGCTTTAATATCCTTATCATCTAAATCATCAATAATGCTTGCATTCTAAACTTCCTTTGCATATTTATCAAGTCTTTTTACCTTTCTCCTTGTAATAAATGAGAATGGTTTATTTAATTAAATATATTTTGGACATTAGATAAATTAAATTAATTAATTTATCTAGGGGATTGGTAAAAGGAAAGAATTAACAAAATAGATAGGTTGTTTAATTAATAGGGTAACTATAGAAGAATGTGAATTTGATCATTAATTAAATAAAACATAAATGTCCATTTAATTAAATAGGATAACGATGTTAGATAAATTAAATAAATTCATTTACCTAAAACTATAGAGGATGAGTAATTAATTAAATAAATAAATTACATTTCAGATTAGGGTGTGTACATCTAGCATTAATGGTTATGTTATTTTCCCTAATGTGTCAAAACATTTAAATCATGACTACCCATTTCCTTTGCATCCTAATTCATGTGTCAAAAAACATGCAAAATACAAAAAACTAGGTCATAAGGGAAGTTATTTCTAAATTGTGATCAATGGATCCCTCGAATTTGTCAGGTATCCAGTTAGATTAGGGTAGGTAGTTTTTTTTTAAATTTCCAAGAAGCACTACTGTGCATGTTTCCTTTTCTAGAAAGGTCCCCAATATAATTATTATTATCCCTAAGTGTGTCTAGCATGTGGTTTTGAGGGTCTCAGTAAGAGTGGCAAGTGCAAAAGGTTAATTTGTTAGCTAATGTCATCATGTGACTAAATCAAAGGAAATTATAGAAGTGATGGAATTGTTTGGTGTACTTATGGACAAATTGTTATTCAGGTACATTATTAGACCAAAAAATGCTAAGGCTTGAATGAGGTTTCCTTAATCTTGCACACATCTCTCTAAGAGAAATGTATTTTCTAATTTTTCATTGGTTGTTGTATACAATGGATGAATTCCCCTTTATGATTCAAAAAATTTTAAAACTTTTTTATTTAAATTAAAGGAAGTGCACTATGTTGTGCTTAGTTCTTTCTCTTTGAATTAAATGTTATGAAAATTCATAGATAAAATAATTGGTCCATGCTTTTAATACTTTTCATATTAAAATTTTATGACTACATGGAAAACAAATTTATAAACTAAATTGCAAAAAGGGAAAGACATGTTTCATACACAAGAAAATTTTCATATATAAAGAGCTATATATGTATTCATTCATAAGGTTAATTTTCATAGGTATTGGTGTTTCTTTTCTTTTCTTAAAAAAAAAAATCTGCAAAAGTCATTTATATATATTTTATATCATGAAAAGGGAAATAAACAGAAAAAAACTAGGCATAAGCAGGGCCTAGGTGATTAGTAGGGGAATTATCCTTGTCATCTCTGATATCTTTTCATCCTTCTCATTGGAAACAAAGAGGTCCTCCTCTTGTGGATCATCACTATATCCCTAACAATGATATTGCTTATGTTTTTGGAGAGTGTAGATCTATTTCCAGTCAAGCGTCTATAGCTCCTGTAGAGTTATGTGCATCACCAAATATTTTTAAACTTTAAATTTTTCTCTTTTCAAAATATAATGGAAATCAAGTCACTTTTGTCTTGTTGGAAATCCAGGTGGTAGAAAGGGTGACCTTTAGATTTGAAATCCTCTGCCCATGTGACATGTGTAAAAGGTATACCTTCAAGGCTCAAATGGCTCAGGTCCACATGTTATGGGATAAAGTTATTTTTGAAAGGTCATCATTGGGATCAGTTTTAAAATAAGAATGATGCTAGGTGGAATTTTTTTTTTTTCACAAAATGAATTATTAGGTTTCTTTCTCATGATGGTGAATTGGTTGGGGAAAGCACAACTGGTATCAATTTCACGAGCATAATTTAATTAATGATGAAAAATATTTGATCTATGAAGATGGTTTCTATTGTTGGTAGGATTAAATGATCACATTGTCAGCATATAAAAGAAGGGAAAATGGTCTATAAAATCCCGATACTATTTGTAAAAAAGGAGACTAGTTTTTAGCAGAAACTCTTCATTTTTTTCTTAAAGAATCTCATTGTTTATCTTTCTAGAAAATCCCTATGTTTAATAGGAGATGCACTATGTAACATTTTCAATGTGCAACCTACTTTCCAGCCTTAGCATGTTTTGTCTTAATAAGATACTAAGACTGTGTTGTAATTGCCTTTCTTTTTATTATTATAAATGTGTTATGTGCTAGTAATATTTATACAAGTCTTATTTACTCATCTTAGTATCTTTTTCTTCCACTTATCTTGAAAAATTGTTAATCGTGTACATTTTTTTACTCTTTTACATATATTTAAAATAAAAGATGAAGTTTACAATTTATATTAGATTTCCTAGAATGGTCAACCATTGCAAAGTCATGGATACATATATACATTTAAATCAAACCCTTGTAGAAACTATTTTGTAAAGGAATTGAACACTATGCTTTATGTCTTGTTTTGCATCCAACTCAGAAGGATTTCCATCAAATTATGTATCTCCTTTAAGAACATGATACATCCCTAGCTAGGATATGTGCTTTTATTGGATCCTAAATGTGCTTCTCACAATTAGTATCTAAACATTAAAATTTACGTTCTTGTCACTTCATGCATTTTTTCTCCTTTCCAATAATCAATGTTTTGTGGTGCATCATATCCACTTCTAGAAAGGAAATATATCCATTAATTTGAAGAGTTTAAAGTGGTCTAAAATCGTTCTAGAGAGGTTTTAAAAGTTCCAAAATCTTTAGATTGGCACATTGCCTCTAGCCTAGCTCCAAATTTAAGGAAATATTTCTTTCCCCTTTCTAAACCCACTAGAACAAAGAGCCAAATTATAAAATCTCAGAGGTTGTTTCACAAGGCACAATGGGTCCCTTACCTATGAAAATTTCTGAGTACCCTTATTTAGGTGTGGGCCTCTTAGGGATCAATAGTAACCAAAGGGGGAGTAAAGAGGCACAACCAAGTAAAATATCTTTAAAAATTTGAGGATTCAAAATGAATTTTGAAATGACATAACCCCTAGACCAATACTGATGTGGACAGAAGTCTTGGTGCTGCTATAGAACCAGCTTGGTTCTATTATGAGATCTTTGCTCTTAGATCTCTTAGGGTGTTCACAACCCTAAACTAAGGTAAGTCACTCTCAACTTTACCTCCTCTTCAAGACTCAGTCCCCATCGAAGTTTTTTTCATCTTCTTCTTGCTGAACCTACACAAATAGATTCATTCTTCTCACTTATTCAATGTTTCCTAGACATTGCTTTCATTCTCTTCCCTAGCTAGACTAGTACCAAGCTCGCCTAGGGTAAGACCTCCAGACTCTTTGTTGTTTCTTCTCCTATAGAAAAGAAAAAATGAAACTATGTACAAGGGCTCCTCTCGAGTTCCATCCCAACACATGACTCTCACCATGGATTCAGGAATCTCGAGGGGCCATTACTGGTCACAACCCAGAATAGGTGAAGAAATAAGAACTTACAAAATAAAATAAAGTAAATAATCTACTTGAATGCAAAATGAACAAAGAAGGTTGATATCCACTAAACACACTATCTGCAACTTTTCATTACTGGAAACAAAACAAAACATTACAATAATCTGTAACTCTGTGATTTCCTGTAGCTTCTCTTTTCTTCAATCTCTACTCTCTCTTCTCAATCTCTAAAATGAAGGCTTTAAATGTTATTACTAACCATCCTCCCATTGAAATGACCTTAACTACCCACATATTCGAAAGCATTTCTTTAGGAACCGTTACAAATGACCATGCAGTCCGTAAAAGACAAGATTCGCTTTTCATGGGTCGTTACGACTGACTTTACCAACCAACAGTAACATAAAACTGACCACCACTCTAAATCAATACCAGTGTTAACCGACGGTGTTAGAAAATAGTGTTCACCAATGGACAATGTTAAATGACGATGTTAGCAAACAGTGATAACCGACGATGTTAGCAAATAGTGCTCACCGACAATTAGGAAACCAACTAAGAAACCTAGCTAGACATGGATTGACCTAGTCATATCCATCTTAGGGAAAGAAAATGACCTTCTAAGGTCCACACAAACTCTCCTGACTTGGCTAGAGTCAGGACATGCTAGAAATAAGGAGCTAGGGGTTGAGTTAGTTGTGCTCCTGCACCATACTCCCCCAGAAAAAAGAAAGGTTAATCCATCCTTGGATTGAGCATGTTTGGATCAATGCCCAACCTCTTGAATTATGTTTCTTTGATCCAAGTAGCATCAACTTCTTATTTTCCATGCAATTTGACAAGGTGCTCCATATAGTCTCTACTCCTAATCTTATTATAGACCCTTGAGTCTAGTATCTTTTCAGCTGTCATAGATGGAGTAGGGGCTAATTTTAGATCTTTTACCTCTTGTATTACCTCTTGAAAGTTCTAATCAACATCTTGAATTGGTCCTTTGTATACTATCAAATCTTCAATGTTGAAAACTAGTGACAACCCAATGTCTTCAGGAAGCTCCACCTTCTATGCATTGTTTCCATACTTTGCAAGTATCTTACATGAACCTAGCCTCTTCATCTGTAGCTTGTGAGGAACACCTTTTTTCAGCCTATGTTTGTTCAAGTGTACCATCACAAAGTCTCCAATCTGAAACTGAACATCCAACTTTGTTGCATCCACCTTTTGCTTTACCTCTTCAGCATTCTCAATCAAGTTCTTTCTCACACTTTCATGTACTTCCCTCATTGAATGAGAAAATTCCTCATCATATCCACTACCATGCGTTCCTTCCTTCAATTCTCTAAGCTCAAAAATCCCTCTTGGGTGAAAGCCATAAACAATTTCAAAAGGACTCTTACCCATAGATCTGTTCACTGTACCATTGTATGCATATTCAGCTTGTCCAATGAGTTGGTCCCATGCTTGACCATACTCCTTTGTGAGACATCTCAGAAAGTTACCGAGACTCCTATTTACAACCTCTGTTTGGCCATCTCTCTGTGGATGATATGCAGATCCAAAAGACAAGTTAGTACCCAGCTTTTGCTATAAGGTCTTCCAAAAATGGCTCATGAATTTGTTGTCTCTATCTGAAAGAATACTAAGTGGGAGTCCATGTATCCTCACCACTCCACTGAAAATAGCTGAGCAATGTTACAAGCATCATGAATAGTCTTGCAAGGTATAAAATGTGCCATCTTACTAAATCTGTCTACAACAACAAAAATACTGTCATATCCCTGCCTTGTTCTTAGCAAACCAACTAGAAAATCCATGCTTATGCATTCCCATGGTCTGGTTGGGAATGGAAGTGGTTGATAAAGACCTGCATTAGAAGATGTGCCCTTTGCTTTTTGACACACTACACAACTCTCAACATACTGTCTAACATCTCTATTCATTCTAGGCCAAAAATAGAACCTAGTGACTAGCTCTTGAATCTTACCGACTCCAAAATGACCACTAATTGCTCCATTATTCTTTTCCTGAATCAAATTCTCTCTCATAGACTCTTTAGGAACACAAAGTTGAACTCCTTTAAACAACAAATCATTTTGCAAAGTATATTAAGAAAACTCACCATGAAAGTTGTTTTTAAACTCTTTGCATACCTTGTAGATTTGGGCAAAATATTAATCTTCAGTATATAGGTCTTTGAAGCTATCAATACCTATGCTTTGTAGCTAAACTTCTTGGACTGTGAGAAGCCTTTTGCTCAATGCATCATCAACCTTGTTCTGTACTCCCTTTTTATGCTTGATATTGAAAGTGTAGGCTTGTAGATACTCCACCCACTTCATGTGTTTGTTGCTGTGTTTGTCTTGAGAGCTAAGGAAGCTGAGAGCTTGGTTATCAATATATACTACAAACTCCTTTGGCAGAAAGTAGTGCCTCCACTTCTTGATTGCTTGGACTAGATCATACAACTCTAAGTCATAAGAAGAGTACTTCTTCTTTGCATCATTTATCTTCTCACTATGGAAAGCTATCGGTCTTCCTTCTTTTCTTATGACAGCCCCAATGGCCACATTACTTGCATCACATTCTATTGTAAAAATATTATCAAAGCTTGGAAGAACTAGAGTAGGCAACTCTGCTATTTTCTCCTTGAGTGTTTCAAACCCTTTGTCTTCTTGTGGTGTCCATTGAAAGTTTGTCTTCATCCCACCTCTAATGGTGTCTAACATGGGTGCACAAATCCCACTGAAATGTCTAATGAACTTTCTGTAATACTGAGCTAAACCATGGAAACTTCTCACCTCAGTTTCAACCTTGGGAGTAGGCCAACTTATAATGGCATCCACCTTTTCTTGGTCCATTTTGATGTTACCCTGTGACAAAACAAAACTGAGATATACCAGCTCCTGCTTCATGAAGTCACACTTCTCCAAGTTGATCATTAGCTTTTCATCATGCAATTTCTTGAAAACAAATTTCAAATGCCTAATATGCTCCTCCTTAGTTTTGCTAAAAACTAAAATGTCATCTAGGTAGACAACAACAAATTTACCAATCCATTCTACCAATACCTCATTCATCAACATCATAAAAGTTGAGGGAGCATTAGACAAACCAAATGGCATTAAAAGCCATTCATACAAACCTTCTATAGTTTCGAAGGTTGTCTTCCATTCATCTCCTTCATTAATTCTGATTTGGTGGTAGCCACTCTTGAGATCAATCTTGCTGAAGTACTTTGCCTCCCCTAAACAATCCATTAGGTCTTCAATTCTGGGTATTGGGAACCTATACCTAATGGTGATTCTATTAATGGCTCTAGAATTAGTACAAAGTCTCCAAGCTCCTCCTTTCTTAGGTGCTAAAATAGTAGGGACTGCACATGGGCTTATGCTCTTTCCAATTAGGCCTTGGTTTAATAACTCTTTGATATGCTTGGCTATTTCCTCATTTTGCTGAGGGGTCATCTTATAGGCAGCTTTGTTGGGTAAGGTAGCTCCTGGTATGAATTCAATCTTGTGGCTAACAAGTCTTTTTTCAGGTAGGCGAGTGGGCTGGCCATCATTCACAATATCCTTATACTCTTCCAGTATTTCTTTTACCTCCTTTGGTATCTCTGATTTCTTGAAAACAACTTCAGCTTTTGGCTTCAACACTAAAGAAAAACCAACTCCTTCTCCTTCTTCTAGAGTCTTCAAGAACTCCTTCTCACCAACCATGAGCACACTTGGAATTGATTTTTTCACCTCTCCTTCTTCTATTAGTGACTGAATTTTGAAAGTCACTCCATCTTTCTTAAATGAGTATGCATTATTGTTCCATCATGCATGGCTTGGCTATCAAATTGCCATGGCCTTCCAAGTAGAAGATGGCATGCATCCATGGGAAGAATGTCACATAGAACTCTGTCTTTATACTTGCCAATGGTGAATTCTACCCTTGCTTGTTCTCCTACAAACACATGTTGTCCTTTTTTAAGCCATGTAACCTTGTATGGGTTTTCATGTGGAATCCTTTTCAAATTTAACTTGCTGGCTGATTCTTCACTAATGATATTATTAGTTGAGCCTAAATCAATAATGACTCTTCACACCTTTCCTGAAATCTTGCACTTCACTCTAAAGAGTGCTCTCCTTTGGCTTGGCTCTTCTTTTCTTGGCTCTTTGATTAAGGTCCTCCTTATCATGAGGTTCTCACCTTCTTCTAATTCTAATGGTACCTCAGATGGCTTGCTGCTGCAACTTGATTCTTCTTGGACATAGTTAACTCTTTTTCCAACTCCTTGAGAAGTAGAACCTTTTTCAAGACACCGATATGCAGTATGTCCAAATTGCTAACAGTTGTAACACTTCATTGAAGAGAAGTAAGATCCTCTTCCTTGGTTATTAGTTCTTCCTCTTGAACTACTATGTGAACCTCTTCCACAGTTATAACCACCTCTTGTGTTATTGAAATCTCCTTGATTCTCAGTGAGTTTGGACTCACTCTGATTTATTCCTCCATAGCCTCCTCTATGACCTCTGATGTTTCTTCCTCTTCCTTTGCTACTTGAATCTTGCTTCTTCTTGAATTTTTCCTCCACCTTGAGGGCTAGCTGGTAACATTGGTGTACAGTCTTGGGGTTTAAGAGACTAATTTCCTCTTGGATACTCCACTTGAGTCCATTCAAGTACCT
>MU223802.1:3399960-3426964 GCA_018584345.1 Thuja plicata | reverse complement strand
AATTATAAAGTCCTAGCACTTTAATTAAATTAAATTCACCCTCTTTAGCTAAGACACATGAAAAGGAATTAAATGATATTTAATTATTAAATAAATATCCTCATTTTCAATAATTGAATTTAATATTCAGACAATTGAGAAAAAACAATTATGAGGTCATATTTATTTAATTAATTGAATATTCTATCAAAAATCTTATCTTTATTCAGAAATGGAAACTTTGAATTAATTGTGCTTTAAAGAGAAATAAAAAAATTAAATTCAAATAAAACAATATTAAATCAAAGAAAGAAAACAGTTAAAGCAGGAAGAAAATAATTTATTGAATTTTTTCCAATAAAGCTTTCTGTTTTTAATTGGCTTTTCTATTTGTTTTATTTCAAAATAGGAAAGTTTCTATTTTGATCCTCTTAGAGTCTATAAAAGAACTCTCATTCTTCATTCAAACCCCAGAATTATTAGAGAAAATTTGCATTGTTAGAATACTGAATTGTTGTCTCATTTTCTTGCTAGTCTCATATAGATTAATTTCATTTTGCAAATAAGATAGTTCCAATTTCTAGACTAAATTGCATTGAAATCATGTCTTAGCTTAATCTCTCATATTTCATTTCTTAGCATAATCTTGCATTGCATTGCATTTATAATGATAAATCCTTCATTCTTAGATTGGTCCATGGTTGTGAGACTCTCGTCCTGAGAGCAATTTCAAAAACCCCATCTAGATAGAAGGCAATAGGTCGAATCACGCAGGCAGATAAGATGAATAATCTCATATTCAGTCTTGTGTGTACCTGGTGAAGAAGGACTATGTTGAAGTGTGTGGTTGATTAACAAGGCCAAAATTAACACATACACCAATATGGGTGGATTAGCCAAGTATTCTTTGATTTTGTCAAAACTCTTCTGACATTGAGGATCCCACTTGAATGTGTTGTCTTTGCGCAAGAGATGAGTGAATGGTTGGCACTTGTCTGCTAGTTGAGAGATGAAACGATGCATAGATTGTAGCTTTCCTTGGAGGCTGCATAGCTGTTGGAGTGTTTTTGGTGGAAGCATCTCTATGATAACTTGTACTTTCTTTGGATCAATTTCAATGACTCATCTGGATACAATAAACCTTAGGAGTTTTCCTGAAGTGACTCCAAAGACACATTTCTTAGGGTTGAGTATTAAGTAGTAATGTCCAATTCTGTCAAAGACGCATTCTAGAACATTTAGGTGATCTTCCCTTTTTACTGATTTTGCCAAGATATCGTCGACATAGTCTTCAAGGATTTTGTGAATCATGTCATGAAAAATGACAGTCATGGCTCTTTGATAGGTTGCCCCAACATTCTTTAAACCAAAAGGCATCATGTTATAGCAGAAGGTGCCCCAAGGGGTTGTAAATGATGTCTTATGCTAATCTTCTTCTGCAATGCAGATCTGATTATATCCGAAAAAGTTATCCATGAGTGACAACATCTCATGTCCTATTGTGAGATCCACAATTATGTCTATGTTTGGCAAGGGGAAATCGTCCTTGGGACATGCCTTATTGAGATCTCAAAAATCTGTACATATCCTGATTGATTTGTCAAGCTTAGAGACAAGCACCATATTAGAGATCTAGTCAGAATAGTCAATGGGGCGGATGATCTTGGCTTGGAGTAATTTTTCTAGCTCTGCTTTGACAAGTAGTGCCACTTTAGGGTGCATCTTTCTGAGCTTTTGCTTGACAGGTTTGATGTTCGGGTCCACTACTAGATGGTGAACCACCAAGTTGGGATCTAACCCAAGCATGTGGGAGTTAGACCATGTGAACTTGTTGATGGATTCCTTTAATAAAGTGACAAGATCACTTTCTTCTGCTTCATTCAAAGATGTTGCTATGTATGTGATGGCAGGATTTTCTTTGGTACCCAGGTTGACAGGTTTTGCTTCTTCAATGAGAATTGATGACTGTTCAGGCCTGTAATCTTGGATAAGAGGAAGAGGAGAATCTTCATCCTCTGGTGCCTCAGAGAGGTTTTCACCAAGGGATACGTGCTTTGTTTTTTCTTTTTTTATGATCAGATAGCGCCCCAGAGGGGTTTTCACTAGAAGATCAATTTTTCTCTTTTTTATTTTTATTTTTTGTGTCATTTTTGCGGCTAAAGTTCTCCTCTTCCCCAAAGTATGCCTTTAAGTCTAGTTTGAAGACATATGTTGAGTCTTTCCCCCAGTCATTGCTTTGCTCGATTGCTCCCATAAAGCTTAGGAGTGCATCCTCACTTTGGAACTCGTCAATGTGTATGACACTTGGTTGGTCCCAGTCTATGAGTTCAAGATGGCGGAGGGGGAGGTCAATGAAGAGGATGGAAATTTTTTGTAGGACAACATTTCCCAGGAAGGTTTCATCGTGAAAAACATCGTCATAAGCTCTCACAACTTTCTCTTCTGGGATATCTTCGATGTCAGATTTTGTCCAGGGATCGAAAAGAGAAATAGTTGATGAACTCATTGGTGCCCCCATTCGTGTCAGAGCCCATACCAAGGCCCAGGTGCTTTTCTAGTCGGGTGGGTACAATAGGATCTTTCATTCCTTTCTCTTCATAACCAAGGCCATCTCCTTGGTAGTTCTATTTTTCTGTCACTAGTTTATATGTAGTGGGGTACTTATCTTTGAAGTAATTGAGGCGATTTGTGTCCTTGGGTGGTGGATCTTTATACAGCCATTGGTTGATGTTTGGTGCCATTTCCTGGCTAGTCAAAATACCTTTTTATATAAAAGTGGTAGGACCAAATTGTAGTGCCTTGGTTGTCTCTGATTCTATTTTTCTTAGATTAGGCTGGCGGCCTTGAGTGTGAGGATCAATTGGCAGTGCTTCAACTGCGAAGCCATCAGATAAAGTATACTCACCACAACCTTTGTTGTTGATCTTGATCATGGACAAGGTGGAGGAGAGGATTGTTTCTGGGTCTGAATGGGTTCAAGATGAGCTGGCGACAGAGGTACCAATATCAATCCCAGGATAGTGATTGGAATGTGGAAAGGATGTCTCCAATGCATTGTAGTATGCAAAGGGCTTGGGATCTGCGTAGATGGTGATCTCAGTGCCTTTGTATGGGAATTTGATGCACTGATGGTAGGTTGACGGGACGGCCTACATAGAATGAATCCATGGGCGTCCAAGGAGAATGTTGTAGGGGAGGTCAAGATCAACAAGATGACATAATGTCTCCTGGATAACTGGGCCCACTTGAATGGGCAATGATATGGTGCCTTCGGAAGTACGCTCCATATTATCATATGCTTTTATTGTAATGACATCATTTGTTATATCATCCTCAGTGCAACCCAACTGTTTTATGAATTTTAGAGTACATAGATTTAGGGCCGATCTATTATCTATCATGACCTATTTGATGGAAAAATCTTTAACCATGATAGCGATACGGAGTGGGAGATTATGATTGGTTTCTTCTGAGGGTATGTCTATTGGTTTGAATGAGACCCCACAAGATGCAGACAGGTGTCCGACAAGGTTTTGGAATTCGGTGAGGTTTATGTCGCTGGGAACACGAGATTCTTGCAAGGCTTTATGAAGGATCTCTTTATAAGTGGGTGATGTGCGGAGAAGATCCAGGATGGAAATTTGAGTTGGAGTATTCCCTAGGTGTTCCAAAATGTTGTATTAGATCCCAGAAGATGAGGCAGGACCAGCACCTGCGACTGTTAGCCTACCTCTATGAGTGGTGATTGTGCATTGGTTATCGACACCCTTGACATGGATAACATTAACGGAGGATTGGACTCGGGATATGCAGCCGATGAGATTATCATAATTAATATATGCATTGGTCTAATCTTTTCTATAAACATTTTCTTCTTCTTTACCTTTTCCCTGATTAGAGGACTGAGTAGGATTACCTGGGCCTATACCAGAAGTGTGTTTAGGGAATGAATTTTGATAGATCTTTAGGCCTGTGTTTGGCGATGATTGGGCAGGAGAATCCACTTCAATTTCCTTGCGGTCAATGAGATCCTGAATATAGTGTTTCAGCTTCATGCATTTGAGAGTGGTGTTTCCCTTAACATGATGGTATTCACAGTACTCGTTGTCTTTATACCAAGATGGCTTAGGAGTTGAATCATCAAATGGCTATGTTTTAGGATACACGACTTGGTTAGCTTGGACCAGCTTACGGAAGATGACGTCTATAGATTCACCCAAAGGGGTAAACATGCATTGTGGCATATTTGAAGTGAGAGGTCTTTGTTGTCTGTGCGGGACTGAGATTGCATTTTTCTGATTCATAGGACCTTGGTAGTTGTGTTGATATGATGTCCCTGGAGGAGGGTAGATAGGTGCACCTTGAGGGTGCTTGTTTTGCTAATACATTGATTGAGGATACGTGAGAGTGGGTTGTTGATACATGGGAGGAGGTTGAGGGCACATTGGTGGTGCTTGCTGATAAGTTGGGGTAGGTGGATTAGGACTAGCTACCACAACTTGAACGTGTTTCATGTCAGTGGCTCCATCTGTTACCGCATTTTTTTTCTTGTTCCAGTATCAGGATCGATCATTGTTATGTTTGTCAGGCTGGGATTCTTTGTAGTGCTTAATGGTACCTTCTTCTATGAGGCCTTGTTCAAGGTCCATACCTTTGATTCTGATATCGTGATAAGTTTGAATACAATTCATGCGCATGTGATAAGAAAGCTTAGGATGAAGGTTGTTAATGAAGATTTTGATAAGATGTTGTTCTAGGGGTTGGTAAGAAAACCTTGTGGTAAGCCCTTGCCAGTGCTGAAGATAACTAGCCAAGCTTTCTCCTCCCTTTTGTTTGGAATTGCATAGGTCAAGGAGTGATAGTTCATTTTTGACATTATGTGCGTATTGGGCCACAAACTTTTCAGATAATTCCGTGAAAGTAGACACTGTACCATAAGGGATTTTGTAGAACCATTCGAGTGCGGTGCCTCCCAAGATTTTAGGAAATAGTCTCATGAGGAAGTTATCACTATAGGCCACTTCTTGACATGCCATGTAGAATTCTTTCATGTGACTCACAGGATCACCCTTCCCCGGATATTTATCAAATTTTGGGGTCTCAAAGTGCTTGGGGAAGGGTATAGTAGTGATAGATCGGTCAAACGGATAAGGACATACCTCTTCAAACTTAAATATTTTAGCCTTTGTCCCAGATTTTAGCTCCTTAAGAGCATTCTTCATTTCCTCCCATTCAGGATTGATTTGTGGGGGAGGATTGTTCATCGTGATTGTAGGATTTCCTTGTGCCTGATATGGATCAAATGGCGAGTATGGAGGATTATATGGGGGATATTGTGGCATTTGGTAGGGTGGTTTCTAGTCAACATATATGGGTTGCTATGGTGGAAGCTGGGGTTGAGTGGAATACTACAGTGGAGGAGGTGTCGGTGCTTGATAAGATTGCTGCAACTATTGGAAATATGTTTGTATTTGTTGCGGCATTGGATAGGTGGGATGATCTTGTTGCGCACCTGCATAAGTGTTTTGTGGCGGAATGCCCCTAGTGAGAACTTGTTGTGGAGGGGGAATTGTTTTCTATGTAGCGGAAGATGGCATGGCTATGTAGTTGGTGGAATGAGTTTGTTGTTGTTGCACAGGTTGTGTAAAAGGAGTAGCAAACTATTGCAATGGTTGTGCTATGAAAGGATTTTCCCCCTGCATTTGTGGTTGCGGCTGCTGTGTAGTTTGGAAAGTGGGTTGTGCAGCTGCAAAGGGGTTGATTGGGTGTAGTTGCACTTGGGATGTGAATGGGTTGGTGATTTTTTGTTGTTGGATAGGTTGCTGTTGTTGCTGTTGGATAGGTTGTTGTTGTTGTTGTTGGATAGGTTGTTGTTGGATAGCTTTCTGTTACTACTACTGGATAGGTTGGATGGGAATTTGGGGTACGACGAAGGGATTCGTGGATGGTTGCAATGTGGGGGGATTTGTGTTGAACAATGTTTGAGGTGGAATTGTGGGCATCTGTTGCGATTGTGTTGCTAGTGGAGCAGGAAAAGTGGACCCTTGCAGAAATAAGTGTTGGTTGTAGGCGTTAGTAGGTGGCATGCCTGTGGTGAAGAAAGGCAGAATAGGCATGGAGACTTGGGTGCTTTGATGTTGTGAACTAGTTGTAGCACTTTGAACGGGTTGATTAGGAATGGATGGAATAGTGGTTTGTTGTGTGCTAACTGGTGGTGGTGGTGGAAAGTTTGCAATGAATGTTGGGATTTCTTGCGAAAGAGGAGTGACTGTGACTTGTGGAGGTACTTGCATAGTGATGGGGGGTATTGTTTGTGGTGCTGATGTGGCATCAAGAGGCGGGTCTCTAGAGGTAGATGAGGGTGTTGTGTGTATGATGGAAGGTGGAATGTAGGGATGAACTACTTGTGTGAGAAGAGTTCCCACTTGTAGGGCTCGTTGAAGTGGATCAAAAACTTTGTTTCTAATGGGATAAGGATGTTCCCCTGGAGGTGCCATAGGTCATGTAAAAAGTGTGGGTATAATCCAAGGTGGAAGTTGAAGTCCTTTTTGTTGGATGTCCAAGAGTACCTGGTTGCCGTTACGTCCTCTCATGGCGTTTACCATGTGGACAAGCGCTGGATGATTGATAAATGTTTCCACGACACTTAGAGTGGGAGTTTCATTAGTGTCTACCCAGACATGTTCAATTTGATCATTGGGATGAGGTGCATAAGTGACCATGGTGTTGGTATTGTCAGTCGTAGGATTAGATGGGCTAGCGGAAAGATTAGGATCCATGTTCTTCCTCTTCTTAGTGGCTCATGTGATAGGTGGCATGAAATGATTATCCTAAAGGAATATGAAATGCAATATGTATGGAAAGATGTACCTAGGAAACTAAGGATGATGATACTAGGATTAGGATGTTCTTAAGATGATGGATGTGCTTCTATGGATTAAGGATGACTTGATGTATGCAAGGATTAAGGGTTGCTTTCCCTAGTGTAGGATCAAGTGGATATGATTGTCTACCTAAGACAGACTTGTGGTCTTTGGTGAACGAGATTATTATTTAATGCAAACCAACCTTTTGATCAAGGTGATAAGGTTGCAAAAGACAAAAAGGATTATCCTAAAACAATGCTTAGTTTAAGGACATTCAAGGATGGGATTTGACTTAAGATGTAGGTTTTAGCAACTCAAAAGGGTATGCAATACCTAAGTGAGGGATGTGATCAAGGATGCTTTGAAAGATGATTAAGATGATGCTAGGTTGATTAGGATTGATTTGATAATGCAAGATCGTGATAGGATGAGTGTGTGATGTGTTCCTAAAGATGACAACCTAAGTGAGGTCCTAAAATGCAAGCTAAGTGAACTTAAGAAGAGGAGGAACTTGTGTTTGTTGTGGTAAACCGATTAGTCATATTGTTCAATTGTAACAAAAGTGGAGTTTAGACGATATTTGCCCATGAAGCGAGCAACCTTGTTGTTGTAAATCACTTTTTCAAGTAGTTCTCATTTATGGATTTCTAGCTTGATGGAAATCGACAATGTGTTGGTACTTGGTAGTCTCTCAGGTTGTGTTTTTCTATTCTCTTTGCAGGGTTGGTAAGGAGGTTTTCACCTTTTTATGTTTCTTGGAATCGGTCATGTCCTATAAGTAGATCTTGATCTTGGATGAATAGTTTGAGGTTCTTAGGACATATCTCATAAAATACTAAATTTTTTTGCATAAGGACGTTTGTTTTGATAATCTGGCAAAAAGCTTGATCGTGTTCTGATTTTTCAATAGGATTGTTCTATGGAAAGAACCAATTTCAACATAATCAAACTGGAAAAATAACAAGCATGTGTCTGAAAATAATCCAACAAGGGACAAAGCAACCTTGAAGGATACAAGAACATGACAAATTTGAATGTTGGATATTCTGTTTGTGTTTTGGATCTGTCAATTTCTTCAAACACTTCAAGCACAAAATCTACCTAAGGAATTGGCATAGCATGAAAATACTTTCTTGTAAGCTTAGGCACACACACAAGAGCTAATCAGAATACAACCATCACCAAGCACACAATGGCTCTAGTCATGACGCCGTATTATCCAGTTCCAAACGCTCAGGGTGGCACGAATGTACGAGTGATCTTAGGGAAGTTACTATCTTCCTTGCACAAGCATTATCACCTTTTGGGGGTGTTATGAGTAGCTTCTAAGCCTAGAGTATTTAGTATGGATCTCCATTTGATTGTATCCTCTATGTCTGCACAAGCACGATTTAGGCGTATAGCCCCATAGAGCATCTTGACAAAAGTGGTCACATAAACATGATTAAGACCGCGAGACTGCACTTAAGTTAGACGAGAGCTGAGTATAAGCTCAGATGCCAATTGAATCTCGAGGCTTTAACCCCAAAGAGTAAATTTGATTAACGTGAGTTAGAGTGGTGTGGCTTACACCTCGTTCTCACGTGGGTCATTCCCAGGAGATTTTTTCCTCAACCAGCAGGCCCATCTAAAGGATTCATAGTAACCTGGATTGGAAACAAAAAGGAGTTTGGATTTCTTATTTTCCCACAAGGGGAAAAGAGCATAATCTCCTATCCAATATCATTTTCTCCACAAACACGCAAGACACGCTTTGTTCTTTACAAAAGATTTGATTGCTTAATACTAAGTAAGTGTGTCTAGGTTTTTGATCTTCCCAAAAGGGAAGAGAGCATAATCCCCTAACACTCACTTAGAATTAGACAAAAAAATATAACTAATTAGTCTAGGTGCCTAAAAAAACATTAATGCAAACACGATCATTTGGTCGATGTAGATCTGAGGCAACCTGTAAGACAAATGTAAGTAATCTTTGAATTTTGCGTTTTGACAAGCGGTGCTGCAAAACAATCAGTTAGTAGTTTCAAGTTTTAGACTTTGGCAAGCATTAAAAACACAAGAAACATTTCAAAAATGGTTAGTGCAAGATAAATCCAACTTTAGACAGAGTGTAGACATCGGTTCAGGGCACAGACGTCGATTCTGGTTTTTGCCTAAAAATAACAGAGAATGAAAAATAGGCTAAAAACATAGAAAAACCAAAAAGATGTTTATACCAGTTGCAGATGTCGGTTTACAGATCGGAGATGCTGATGTAGGGCGCAGACACTGGTCTATGAATCAAAGACGCTAGTTCATGAACTTGTATTTTTGTAGACGTCGATTTACATGGAAACACAAACAAACAGCAAACAAAGTTACTTTTCTTCTTCTTAGTCTTTTGTCAGATCAATTTTAGCCATTTTGAGAGTATTAACAAAAATAAAAGCTAGTGTTCTTTGAATTATTATCAAAATTTGTTTTCCTTAATAAAAAAATTGGCATTATTTCTTCTTATAAAATGAATCTTTGCTAAAAAATAGAATGATGAAATGCCAAAAACCAGTAGGAAAGACAGAAAACTTGATAAATTAAAAAGTTGTGTTTTGTAAACTCTCAAACTAGGTTTGTCAGGAAGAAATGCTAGTGTAGGGTGGAAACACTGGCTCAGTGTAGACGCCGAATGACAGTTCAGGTAGAACCAACATTTGCGCCTATGCCTCTGTGTGAATCGCAAATGTTGATTCACGTTCTGGGCAAAATTTGAACAAAATTTAAGACAAGAAGTTAGAGTTTTAGGGATGTGGGTCCCACCGGGTGTGCCAGAATGTGTATGAGGAATCCTTCAACCTATTGGGAGCCAGCTCAAACATGCAAACGTTGGTGGGTTAGCACATATAGTCAATTCAAAAGCATGTAAGAGATCAAGCAAACAACAAAGAAAACCAAATAACATCAGATATAGCTTGAAAACAAGTAAACAAAGCACCCTATTTTACTCATTTTGATTTTCTCTTTTAGATGGATGTGGGTGTGCTCTCTCAAACACACAAAGTGTAATGGATCCCAATGCAAGATTGCAAAACAAGAAGAAAGATTCAAGAGCTAGTATGAAGAACTAGTCTCAAATATTCTTCAAGATGATGAATCCAAGCTATGATATGCATATGCTTATATGCATATGAATAAAGATGATATGCATATGCTTATAAAGAAACTAAGATTCATTCACCAATTAGAACCTAGCATGTGATTTCTAAGTGAATTAAGCATGGAAAGCATGAAAACTATAAACTAAGAACATAAGCATGAAAAAGACTATGAAATTCTAAAGCAATACTAGCATGATAACAATGCAAATTGAGAGATTAAAATATGAGAGGAGAAGGCCTCTATTTATAGATTTTTTGGAGAGAGGAAGAGGCTTGGATGAAGTGGCACCTATGTGGCATCCACATAAGAGCCACATAGGAGACTCATGGCTTTGAAAAGATGGCCAATTTTGAGTCAAAATTGGCATTAATATTGAGTAGCTCAATATTTCAAAAGAGGAGACAAAGTTGTAAGAGAGAATTAAAGAGGAATGGGTGCCCATTTTGAAGAGAAATTCCCCATGTGGGTGAGCATTCCATTAGCCTTAAAAAGGTTAGGAATCACCCATTAAACATGGTTAGAGGGCAGCTAGGTGTGGAAGCATACTTAGGAGCTAAGGTGATGGGAGTAGGGTAGGAATAGGGTAGGCTTTAGGGTAGGATTAATAGGTTCCTAGCTAGGGCTTAGGTTATAATCCAAATTGAATTTGAATAAATCATCCTTTTAGAAGAAATAGGAATATGGGGGATTTAATAAATATAAATTTATTAAAAAGGGGATTTTGTGGAGGCAAATGTATTTATATAAAATACATTAGAATAGTGTTTAAACTATTTAATTGATTAAATTAAATAGTTAGAAGGAATAAGAGGGAAAATAATATTAATATTTTTTGGACGTCTACACTAATCTACTTGCATGCAAAATGAACAAAGAAGGTTGATATCTACTAAACACACTATCTGCAACTTCTCATTACTGGAAACAAAACAAAACAATACAATAATCTGCAACTCTGTGATTTCCTATAGCTTCTCTTTTCTTCAATCTCTACTCTCTCTTCTCGATCTCTAAAATGAAGGCTTTGGATGTTATTAATAACCATCCTCCTATTGGAACGACCTTAACTGCCCACATATTCGCAAGCGTCTCTTTAGGAACCGTTACGAATGACCATGATGTCCATAAAAGACAAGATTCACTTTTCATGAGCCTTTATGACTGACTTTACCGACCAACATTAACGTAAAATTGACCACCAGTCTAAATCAATGCCAGTGTTAACCGATAGTGTTAGAAAATAGTGATAACCGACGGTGTTAGAAAATAGTGTTAACCGACGGTGTTAGCAAACAGTGTTCATCGACGGACAGTGTTAACCGACGGTGTTAGCAAACAGTGATAACCGACGGTGTTAGCAAACAGTGCTCACCGACAATCAGGAAAGCAACTAAGAAACCTAGATAGACATGGATTGACCTAGTCATATCCATCTTAGGGAAAACAAATGACCTTCTAAGGTCCACAGAAACTCTCCTAACTTGGCTAGAATCAATACATGCACAACCAAGTAAAATATCTTTGACAAATTGAGGAGTCAAAATGAATTTTGAAATGACACAACCCCTAGACCAATACCCTTCCCTAGCCAAATACAAAAGTAGGAGAATCATGATACACAAAGTAAAAGAAGAACAAGAGAAAATAAGAACAAGTACAAACAATCAATCCCTTGGAGAGAAATATTAGGAGAATATTACTTTGACATCAGACTATAGAGAGATAAGGCCAAGAGAATAATCCCAAGAATACCAATAAAGGAATAAAAGCACAAAACCCCAAAGTAGAAAAGAAAAATTTGGTTAACCAACCCAAAACAAATGCTAGCAACATGGATACAACCATCAATATCCTAGTCTTTGGAGCAGAAAATACTAATGTTGAACAACTCTATTTTCTTTTGGAGTCTTGTTGGCTAACAAATTATTCTCCCCTAATATATATATATTAGGAACATTAGGATAATCCAAATTGATTTACCTCTAAATTTTTGAAAGGTAAAACTCTCTTTAAATGATTTTAAATTAATTGAAATTTCTATAACCATTCTCATTTACTTTTTACCCGAAAGCGTAAGGCATATATCATTCATTCCATCAACATGTAATGAACATAATTGTAAAATTCCATAACACTCATTTCAAGAAGACTCGAATATATTTCCTAAGAGAATAAGTGTTTGATTAATTATTAAACAATTCTTTCTCATTGCATACTATTCTTATGGATATTAATGAAAACATTGTATGAAAAAAGACAACCAAATTCACAAACAAATTCAACTCTGATAATCTTGAACACAAAGATTCAAACGAACTGTAACATGTTTTTCTCATTCATTCAAAGATGAAGGATATTTTTAGAAATAATTCACATCAAAATATATTAGATATCATATCAGTATCTATATAAAAATCCCCAACCCTTTTCTCTTCTTAAGATCAAGCATTTGTAGTCTTTACAAAAAGATAACCAGAGTTTTTCAAAAACTAACTTCTAAACTTACTACAGTAAAGACAAAGTTTAAAGTTATAAACCCTTAATCGCCTATAGAACTACCCTCCTTCCCTTACTTATAAAAAAAATAAATTTACTTCCAGATCCTCAGGATGGGGCATCTTTGGATTGTACATATGATGTATGTTGTGTTGGAGGCATGTGAGCGGCTTTCCACTCATTATATAATCCAACAAACTCTTGCACGAATGGAAGATTAGGAATGCTAACATGAATCATCCTTTGTCTCCACATGTCTCTTTCCCATTTAATGTCTTTAACTTTTTACACTCAGTTTGGTAAGTTTCCCAAGCATACGCACAAAAAGGCCTCAATTTGTGTCACTCTGGATATATCCTCAACTTTCAAATGCTTGCTTTCTTTAACTTTTGCAATCTCTTCCTTCATTTTTATAAGGGACGAGTCTTCATATTTATTAATGATGAAATTGTCATCAATATATATTACATATATAGAACATGATTGTACCAGAGTTCATTTGTGAGGGATCTCCTCAATCCTTGTAGTTCATTACTAAATTTAAAATACGAATCTTTCCCCTGCCTTAGGATAGAATTGCGCTACTCAATATTCATTTTGCAAGCATACATCATGTTATCATCTATGTTCTTGGAACTCTTCTCAGTTAGGAAATTTGCAACTCCAAATTTATAAACTTCATTAGTTTGTGTTACTACACTTGCCCACTTTGCTACTTCTTTCTCCCACACTGATATCTAGGCATCCAATTCAACAGTGGATGCCATGAGATCAGTATAAAATTCCTTAGTAGAAACAACATATTCCTTTCCCTATTGTACTATGTTATCCAGCCAATTATCAAAGACTCTGATGATTGTTTTCCCTCTCTACACCTGGTCAAGGAACTTCTAGCATCTGGTGACCTAAGATTGAATGCCAGAGGTGTTTGGGCAAGCGGTTGTGGGCCAGGGCCTCTTATATCTTCTATGTACTCTTCCATGACCTGCAACTAGAAATTCAACTCCATTTTGTCCTTTTCATCTCTCCAGGAATGATTCACACTCTTTCTGTAGAGGCCAGCAAGAGGTGATTATCTTCTCCTCTATTCGTAGCACCTAGGTTGACCTTCTTTGTGATGAATTCTTCGACTTTAGGTTGATCAAACTATTCCTCTATTTTAGGTCTTGCTACCTCTGAAACCCATGTATCTGTGTTTGGGTCTACTGACATTCTAGCATTAGTCTTCAACTTTCTAGGCTTAGGAGTTGTACCCAGACATGTTCTCAGCATATCATCTAGGGGAAGTGACACAGGAACCACCTTCCTTTTCTTCCTCACTGCTACCTCCAACCATTTTGGAGTGGAATCAGGTGTGTCTATGGTAACAGAGTGTTTACTTGGCATCGAATGCACCATAGTTAATGTCTTTTAGAAATCTGGAACTTCTTCAAAGTCAACAAGATTATTTAGCTTGGAATCTATATCCGAATTGGATAATTCAACATCTTGATCAACCCTCTTCTTGTTTGATTCTTCACCCAAATATAGATCAATGATCACTTCTTTACTTCATGTCCCTTCTTCCTTGCGCTTTGACCTTGATCTAGTGGCCCTGATGGAGGTAAAAGATGGTAATAAATCACTAAGTTCTTTGAAGACTATGAATTTGTCAATTTTAATTTTAGGACTACCGGCATCACAAATTTTAAAATTTTCATTGGAACTAGAGGTATGGAATTTAGATTTTCCAGAAATCCTAGTAGATTTCTTCTCAAGTTCTTTCCCAGTTTTCTTATCTGGCCTTTTCTCAAGAATAATCATTTTGCTAACTTTCCATTCTTTAATCCATTTCTATGTTCTCCTAGTTACTGGGAGTGATTTCAATTCTAAATCCTCTGTCTTTGTCAAGGCCCAATCAATTTCTGGAAATGGCAGATTTTTCACTTCTTCATATAGAGGATCTACCTGAGAATCATTGTCATCTTCAATACCTTCAATATTCATCTTTAGACCATAGCTGACAATCTATTGTATAGAAAATATACTCCACAGCCTCTTTAGAACCTCATTTTTGTCATTGCAGTCTTCCCAATAGTCCTCGAGGTGAGGTAATGGTAAGAAATCTGATTTCATCATCAAATTAGTTTTGGAAAAGCCTTTTTTGTTGAATTTTGGTCTTTCTTGTTGGTCCCACTAAGAGGTTGGGTGAGTCAGACAAATCAAAACTTAAACACTTAAAACTGAACTCACCGATTCACTCAATAATACTGAATACAGTAACAATTCATCAAATAATTGAATAGCGTAAGTAGCAATACATCTCATATATGTACATCAATCATTCAAACTTAGAAACATTAGATTAACCATCTAAACACCAGATTTAACTCTGTAGACACAAGATTTAACGAGGAAATCCAATTTGGGAAAAACCTCTATGGGAATTGTAACCCACAATAAAAATGTACCCTTCTAAAGTACGCTTGATTAAGAACTTATCCTGTTAAAGATTACAAACACATTTGTTGAATGTGAACCTTTTAGGGGATTTACATTAAATCTATTAAGATCTTCACCCTGTTAGGAGTGGCCTTGTTAGAGGTCTTTAAACACTCTTTTGGAATGTCACCTAAGTCTAGGTTTTACAAATAGGACTGTTAAATCTACTTGGCTAAGATATTTATTTGTTAACAGTAAAATTTGATCTATAAATATAGCAACTACCTTTTCTTGTGTCAGATCCTTTATGCTCAATTGAATACTGACATCACATATTCCATTGATCTCTTTCTCAGATTGTAGATTCTTCAATCTCTTTCTCTGTTCTTCTTAGTAAATGTTGTTCTTCAGCTTCTTCTCTATTCAATTTGCCAGCAGCATACACTGTTTGTATTAATCATTCTTTGTATAGATAGATTTTTACCTCTTAATCTCCTTCATTTCATTTTCCTTCATTTGCGCTTAGTCGTTCGATCATCTTCTTCATATTTTACAACTCGGTAAACCATCTCACTTTTACCTTGGAACTTGTACTATTCTTGGAACTCTCATAATTCTGTTTAACTGCTTGATCTTCACCTTAGCTCATCTCTTTGAATTTTCCCATTCGTAGATCTTGTAAAAAAATTTATTTATTTCATTTCCTCATCCAAATCATCATCGATTCGCATTAAATTCAATCTTATCATCATTTATTATCAGTATATTGTACTCAGTAAAATTTTCTTTGCAACTCAGTAACTGACTTCATTCACTGCTCGGTGTCTAACTCAACTTCAGTGCTCGATGCTCAGTAACTATGACCAACTTAGATAACATTCTACTGACTGACTTAGTCTAGCTTGGTAAAGTAACTCTTTCAGTCATAACTTAATTCATTGTAGTTCCTAACTTGATCAATCAAATGTACCGATTTGATAACATCAAATATGTAGTAGTAAACAACTATATCATCATTACTTCATCGTTGTCTGATATGTATTTGTCACCCATTTAAATTCTCCTCTTAATATATGGTAACATAATAAAAATCAATTAATAAATTGATTGACATCAATGAAAAAATGATAACTAATCTAAGCATTTCTACAATCATGATACTCGGTATCACTCGTTCTTCATCATCTCCATCAAATATTCATCAGTTAATCAACAATCTCCCTCTTTGGCATTGATGGAAACCACTATAAAATTATTATAGAAATTGATGATGGAAACTCTTAAATAAATAACTGTACTCCCTCTGAGTTGATATTTTTGTTTCCACTTTGATATTTCTGATCTGAATCTCCCTCTTAGATAAATATTTTGTTTTTGCAACATACATTCTAAATCTCCTTCATGAGTAAACATTAGCAATTTATTCTCTCAATATCAATATCTCTCTTAAGGTTAAATGTCATTAATTAATTCTTCTCCCTCTTTGACAACAATGCCAAAAATTCATACTCCTAATTTTTTTTCTAATAGTGGATTATACCTGACACGTACTCATAAATCATTGCATACAAAAAAATTTTCACAACTTTAGGAATCACCTAAAGTGTGTCATACTAACATCAATCAAAAATAGATATTCTAATGAAATATAGAATTGATGTAGCATGCCTCATGCTCTTTAGTGAACATTGGATAGGGGAAGAACACCTAATTACCTCTAAGATACTCAAAAGAATCTTTAGGTAGTGGCTTGGTAAAGATATCAACCAATTATTCCTTTGAATTCACATATTCCAATTTCACATTCTTCTCTTGAACTTGTTCTCTCAAGTAGTGATACTTGATAGGAATGTACTTGGTCTTTGAATGCATAACCGGGTGATTTGATATATTAATAGCACGTGTATTATCAAAAAAAATAGTAACCAGATATGTGATCTCTTCTTGCATACCTTCAAGTAATTTCTTTATCCATACTATGTTTGCACAATTCATAGTAGCAGCAACATATTTAGCCTCGACAGTAGACTGTGAAATACAACTTTGTTTCTTTCTCAGCCATGTAACCAATCTTTCACCCAGAAAGAATGCACCTCCACTAGTACTTTTTATGTCATCAAGATTTCTAGCCCAATCTGCATCAGTGTAGACTTGAAGATCAAAAGTACCTCCTTTTTTGTACAATAAACCAAACTCTTTAGTGCCTTTCAGGTATCTCAAAATTCTATTTACTGCAAACATATGTGTTTCCTTCAGATTTAAAGAAAATATTGCAACAATTCCAATAGTGTGTGTAATATTAGATCGATTGTGAACAACATATTGCAATTTACCAATTATGGATCAGTAAAGAGTGTTATCCATCTCTTGTGTTTCATCATCTTTAGATAATTTACATCTAGTAACCATTGGTGTTCCAACAAGTTTGGAATCTTCCATACCAAAATTTTTAAGAATCTCTTCGATATACTTGGCTTGTGTAATATAGATTCATCCAGTAACTTGTTGTATCTGTAGAACTAGAAACACCTTAATCTCTCCAATCATTGACATCTCAAACTCTTTTCTCATTTCATCAACAAATCCTTTACATAAAGTGTCATTGCCTCCAAAAATAATATCATCAACAAAAATTTCAGCAATCAAAAATTTATTATCACTGTCACATTTCAAGTAAACATTATTATTATGGGTATGTGCACCAAGTTGCGAACCAAAAAAGTGGACATATCTTTAAAAAAATTCAAATTCCATATAACCTGATCGGGTTATTAAAAATTCAAAATTGTTCTAGGCTTGGTAACCAAGCCTAGAAAATATTATAAAAAAACTCAATCTGTCTCAGAACCCAATCAGGTTTCTAAATTTCAAATAACTTGATCGAGTTATGAAGAAATTAAAATAGGATTTGCTCTGGAAGCCATAGCTTCCACATACGGAATCTGATTGACTCCTTTCAAAAAGCGTAGGAAATATCTTGAGATGATCTAACACATGATTAACCTGCAATCATCTTTAGTCATTGACATTTTTTCTTCCATCCATTTGAATCAGGTAAGGTATAAAATAAGTACTCATTATTACCCATATAGGAAAATCTCTCTCTCTCTCTCTCTCTCTCTCTCTCTCTCTCTCTCTCTCTCTCTCTCTCTCTCTCTCTCTCTCTCTCTCTCTCTTCTCTCTCGTACCTGATCCTAGTATAGGTGAATACTTCTTACTTACATGGACTACTTGTCTACATAATTCTGCAAGTATGAAGCAATCCAATGCATATCTTGACATTTTTATGGGATGTCCATCAAATCCTCCCACTATAAGGTAAGTAAATATTGAAAATTGAGTGTAAAAGGTTCCAAAAATGCTAATTAGTTGCATTGGCTCTCCACACATCCATTTGTTTGGAATCCCAATGAGTTCATGGGTGAGTTTTCCTAAAAATGTATCATTCACTTGTTTATAATTTTTGAAGCACCTTCTTCTTTGTAAATGTGGATAGTACTCGTAGATGCAAATTCCTTCATCAAATGGTTCATGATACAAACCCTTCCATTCTCTGGTATAGGCTAAACAAGAAAATATGAAGACATATAAAAACCTTTGTGACCAAAATGACCATTATTGAGTTGGTCATGCATCTCTACAGCTATGATTTCTCCCTAGTCGAGAAACTGGACGCCTTGAAGGATTATCTGGCTAAAGAAGTACATCCATTCCTTGAAATGATAAGCATGATCAGACCCCTTCATTTTAGCAACGCCACCAAATCTCTAATGTGAGGCTTTAGATGCTCTTTGGTGAGAGGTTTAGGTAGACTTGATCCTCCTTTGTTGGCTTTGAGTAACCAATGCTTAGCAATAACATTCCTATAAATTTGGGCTTTCTCTAAAAACATGGACCAAGATAAAGATACCATAAAATCAAAGTAAGCTTCTCTCCATGAGCTTTAGGGCTGAATTTATTGTCTCTCTGTTTATGGACAACATCACTCCATCATTGGCATTTATGATGCACCTATTCTCAACATCATACTTATTAACACATTCAACAACAAGTTCAAGGCACAAAAAAACCAAGGGAAAGGCAACAACTTCAATAATGCCATTGGCGAGAATTATGATTGGGTCATTTCCTGAGTTTTACTCCTTTCCACAAAATTTTCCAAGTCATATTGAATCCAGGAGGTATCACCACATTCAACAATTTAAACTATGGGAATATTCAAAGACCTAGAATGCTATCATCATAGCTAAATAACCCACAGAAACCTCTAGCCAACAATTTAGAATTCATAGGATTGTAGAAAAATTACTAATAGAGAGTAATCAAAACTCACCTTAAAACTGAGAAATCACCTGCATCTTTTCTGAAAATCTTCGTTTGTCCTGCACTCCACCTCTTCTTAAGGGAAAATGATGATTATTTTATGAGAACACATCACTTTAAAAAGATAATTAATCATAATATAAGAAGTGAGGGATTTGGCTCAATCTTTCATTCATGCCGAAATAAAACTCATGTAGGTTTCCCAATTAGAGCCCTATTAATGACCTATCATTTCATTCGTTTATCCATGTATTTTCATAATTATACCACTTTTCTCAAGAAAATGAAGAAGCTTCAACGATAAAATGCTAGAAAAACATGCCGCTGACGAATTATTACTTTTTGCGGTTAGGTGACTTGAACTTATTCAAGATGAATATTTAATTCCATCCTTGTTGAATTCAATCCCATTTCCATTGTAAAACAATATCTTTGGAGTGGGCCATGAGAATTTCAACTTCAAAATAGACCCGGGGAGAAAACTGACCAAAATAGAAAAACAATGTGTGAACTAATTGAACTCATTGAACTGATTGAAAAAGTTCAACGGGTTCAATCAGTTTAAACCAAGAAAAGGCTTGCCAAAATTTGATCGCTTAAATGTGAAGAAAAGAAAGCGTTGATATACATGCGGCTTATTGAAATTGATGAAGTAATTGAATAGTTTGAACTCGTTCATAGGTTCAGTGGGTTCAATTGGTTCAAAGACTAACGACTAAATTTTCTTTGTGTTGAACACAACCATGAAAAGAAGGATGACTCTTCAAATTAAGGGAACTTTTAATTTCACTAAAACTCGTATAGACAGTTGAAAGATTGAAAATCTAAGGGTTGAGTTAATAAGTCTATTGAGGAAAGAATTGATAGATATACTAATTACTTGATATATTTTTGGAGATCATAGTATCACTAAGGGATGATGAATTGGAATGGTATGTAAGAAACTAACCACATCACCAAGGCATGTGGAATGAAGAAAAATTAAAAATCTTACTAAACTTTGGGACACAAAAAATTCCCCCCATAAAGTTTTAGAAAAAGGAGAAATATATTCAAAGGCACCTCATCCATCATAGAATATGATTGGAGATTCAAAGAAGTATAGTAGAACCTAGAAGAACCTTTGATAGAAAAATGGAATATAGATTCATTCATCTCTAGACTGAACCAAGAAATTGAGCAATATTGGATTGGATAATTTATCTATGGTTTCAAAGAGTTTTTCATTTAATAGATGCTACATTGGTTTTTCATCTAACAATACATTAGAGGGCTTAATGTTTTAGGAGTATTCATGGTAAATTTTTAAGTGATTTGTATTTATTTATTATTGAATAATACATATAGCGTAGATTCTTTTGGAGGCTAGATTTTTCCCTCATGAAGGTTTTCCCAAGGTATATCATGCGTTATCTTATGGCTTGTCTATTTGATCTTTGGATAATAGTTATTCTATAAGCTATCATGTGTTCTTGTCTCTCATGGTTTATGTAGGAATTTGATTAAATGTAACTAGGCATGAAGCTCTATTTTGTAATATCCTATTAATCTGTGACTCTAATTTATAAGTTTGAATATACTCATCAAACATAGCAAGAAATTAGAAACAAAAACAAAAAAATTATTAAGGTCATCAACAATAATTCTTCCAACAAAATTAACATTCAAGTTTTAGCCACAACACCCCCTCTTGTAGCTCACTATTCTTCTAAGACATTCAAAAATCACAACTTCACACCACATCCTAAGAATAATAATTTCCAAATCCTTTTGTTAATGTCATCATCAACTTGGGAATGACATGGAGAAATATATCTGTGTGAAGCATTAAATTATTCAAGATTGTTGGATGATATCAGATTTGGATACTATTCATGTTGTTGATATTCATGTTTTTCCATTGATGTCAACATATGTTTATGTGAAGAAGACAAACTGGTTACTTGATTGGCACAAGTGTATGGATTTTTTAGAATGATTGAAGTTGGTTATATGAAAAATAATGTGTGTTGGCCTTATTCCTAAGGTTGCTTGGCTTTATGTTACATATTGAGGATGTTATAGTTGATTTAGTGAAGACTGGTTTCTGGACTGTAACTGTGATGCTTGACAGAGAAGGTCTCTATGTTTTGGGTATATCTTACTAGTGAAGACATTTCAGATGAAGCGAGCTTATTGGAGGATAGAAGAAATATTTTGGAATATTGGGTTGTGTTCGATTGGCGTGAGCATTCTAGTGATGTTAGTTGTGGCGTGTATTTTGGAGGAGACCTATTTCGTGGCCGACTTCAGACATCTAGCGTGTAATATGAATTATGAGCGTGGATTGCAGATCTGGAAGTATAGCTAATGGATTGTATTTGATGTTTACTTGTTATAGGTCCCCTGTGTATCTTAGAAATGGGTTAAACAATTATTTATATAATGGGAAAGCCTAATTGGCCGACCTAATTAATTATTTGTGGATTAGGAAAGCTTAACTGGCCGACCTAAAGAATCATTGTAATAGGGTATATATGAGTGATCTTTTCTTTTGGAAATATGTGGTAGTAAAAGTGACTGAAAAGAAAGAGAAGTGAAAGTTGCTAGTCTTGTTTGGCTACTAGATGTAGAGAAAATTTTGTGACAAGAATACTTCAGTGGAATTGACCAAGAAAAGACAGTTGCTATCAGACAATTCACTGGATTGTATATTCCTATATACACTTGTTCAGATTGTGAATCCTTGAGGGTGGCTTTAACCTTCTTTGGGTAGTATGCCTAGACAATGAGCCTACTATTTTTCTTGACTCCTAACAAGGTTTGTCTCCTAACAGGGACTGTGTACTGTAATGTTGTAATAAGCTCCTAACAGGGCTAAATCTTTTAACGGGGATACTATACTCTCAGTACATTATTTGTGGGTGGTAATTCCCACCAAGGTTTTACCTTTAACATGGTTTACTTGACAACAAGTTTGTGTTATTGCGTTGGCATTTACTCTGTTATCATTTGCATTGTAGTTTTGGTTTATAAAGTTTAAAGTTTAATAATCTATATCAAAACTGATTCACCCCCCCCCCCCTTCTTAGTTGTCTTGTAGACTATTATTCCTAACAATTTGTATCATAGCTATTNTATCAAAACTGATTCCCCCCCCCCCCCCTTCTTAGTTGTCTTGTAGACTATTATTCCTAACAATTTGTATCATAGCTATTGGTCCTTAGAGAGAAATATTAACAGTTTGAGGTGATCCTAAAGATGTCTTACTATAGGAAGGGTATTCTGAAATTTGATCTTGAAAATTTTGACAGTTGGAAGAACAAGATGAGAACACATTTGCTATGTTTGGGAATTGAATACTGGATGATCACAAAGAATAATTTAAAGATAACAACTGAGGATGAATTGGAGAAGGCTATTGAAGATCAAAAGAATCTATTTTCAGGTAATATGGTCGCAAGGGAATCATTGATCAGTGCACTTTTTGAAGGTGAATTCACAGAAGTAAAAGACTTGGATTCTGCACATGAGATATAGACAAGATTGGAGGCACTGTATGAAGGAGATAAGTTTACAAAATAGGCAAAGCTATAGAACTAGAAGACAAAGATGGAATCATTGAAAATGAGAGAAGATGAGAACATTAGTGCATATGGACAGAGAATTACTGAAGTGGTTACTAGCATTAGAAACTCTAGAGGTACTTACAATGAGGAAGAAGTGATTGCAAAGATACTTAGATCTTTGACACCTTATTATAGAGACAAATTACAAGCTATAAAGGAGATTATACCCTTGACCTTGAACTTAACTAGAGAGATGTTGATTGGAAAACTAACTAATTTTGAGGCTGCAGAACTAGGAGATAGTGTACCTAAAGTTGAGTCAGCATTCAAGGCAACCGTGCATAAGAATGAAAAGACCTTATCAGGAATTTCAAACACTAGCTATGATGACCTAAGAGAAGAGCTTGGAGACTATGCTAAGGATGGGAACAGATACAAGAGGAAGAAAGAAAGCTAGATGAAGTGGTAGCATTGATCGCTAGAAGAGAGAAGAAAGGTAAGGGTAAATTTGAAGGCAAATTACCTTTGAAATGTTTTTCATGTAACAAGATTGGTCATTTTGCATCTAGATGTCCTACAAGGGTTCCTAGGCATAAACCTAAGTTTTAAAAATCAAAGTATCCTAAAGACAAGGAATGTTATTATGCTAGTGAGGGTGTTTCTAATGATGATGGTGACTATGATGAAATCGGATTTATTGCTATAGAGGATGATGAACCTATATATGAAGCAAAATCCTTAATATCCCGTATTGAAAAGAAATCTGAATGGGTTATAGATAGTGGTTTTTCACATCATATGACTGGAGATAAAAATAAATTTTTGAAATTGAAAATATATGATGGTGGTGTTGTTAGATTTGATGAGAATACTCCTAAACTTATCATTGGGATCTATTTCTCTAGATGGAAAGATTAATACTGACAATGTATTACTTGTTGATGGACTCAAGCATAATTTGTTGAGTGTTGGACAGTTAGTGGACAGAGGATATCAATTGAAATTCATTGATGGGAAATTCTCTATCAAAAGTAAATCAGGAGATTTGATCACATCTGGTACTAAATATAGAGGTAATGTATTTGAATTGAATACATCTGAAGCTTCTTGTTTATTGCGAAGGTTGATGACAGTTGGCTATGGCATAGAAGATTTTGTCATGTTAAATTTGATAACGTTGAGAGTGAAAGTATGACTAATGCTGTAAGAGATCTACCTAAGATTGTAAAGCCATCCAACACTATGTGTAGAGAGTGTGTTATGGGGAAGAAAACCAGAAGAAGTTTTAAAATAAAATCTTATTCAGCAAAAGGGAAGTTGGATTTGGTGCATACAAATCTATGTGGTCCTACAAGAACAAGATCATATTATGGTGAAAGGTACTTTATACATTTTTTTGATGAATTTTCTAGAATGATGTGGGTTACATATTTGAGAGAGAAATTTGAAGCATTTGACAAATTCAAGTTATTTAAAGAAAAAGTTGAGAATGAATCTAGTTTGAAGATAAAATGTTTGAGATCAGACAGAGGTGGAGATTTTACATCAGACTTATTTAATACCTACTCTAAAGAACATGGAATATACAAACAGACATCAGCTCCTAGAACTCCACAACAGAATGGGATAGAAGAGCGAAGAAACAGAACTATATTAGATGTTGCAAGGACTATGTTGTTGGAAGGAAATGTGTCACATGTTCATTGGAGAGAAGCAGTTGGCACTTCTCTATACACCTTGAACAAAATTTAGATCAGAGAAGGTACAAGTAAGACTCCTTATGAATTATGGTTTGATCATACACCTACTATAAAATATTTTAGAATATTTGGAAGTAAATGTTATAACAAAAGAGGTGATGAGATAAGGAAGTTTGATGCTAGAAGTGATGCATTAATTTTTCTTGGTTATTCCACTAAGAGTAAAGCATATAAATGCTTCAATATGAGATTGAGGAAGTTGATTGAAAATTCCAATGCAAGGATAGATGAAAAGTTTCAGATTCAAGAAAGAATGTATAACTGTGGTCAGATTACAAAAAGGAAAGAGGTCACTGTTGAACCTAAAGAACCTTTGATGATTGAAAATTAAATTGAAGATGAAGTGACTGAAGTTACTGAGCCTCTGAGGTATGTTAACAAGAACCATCTTGAAGATCAAATTATTGGTGATGCAAATAAAGGTATGATGACTAGTTCTAGAGTTAGAGATGAAATTTGTTTGATTTCTGAAGTTAAGTCGAGAGTACCGATGAAGCATGTAGAGATAAATCTTGGACTAAAGCTATGGAAGAAGAACTTGAACAGATAAAGAAAAACAATACTTGGGAATTGGTTCCAAGAACTAAGAACAAAAATGTGATAGGAAATAAATGGGTTTTCAAAAATAAGATGGATGAGGAAGGAACAGTGGTAAGAAACAAGGCTAGATTGGTGTGTAAAGGCTACTCACAACAATAAGGCATAGACTATGAAGAAACATTTTCTCTTTTTTCTAGGTTGGAAGCTGTGAGATTATTTCTTTCTTATGATGCACATAAAGACTTTAAAGTATATAAGATGGATGTGAAATCAGCATTCTTGAATGGTGATCTGGAAGAAGAAGTTTACAATGAGTAACCTGATGGATTTCCTTTGACAAAGGATGGAGAAATGGTTTGTAAGCTGAAGAAAGAACTGTATGTATTGAAACAAGCACCTAGAGCACGGTATACAAGACTGGACAAGTATCTACTTCATCTTGGTTTTAGAAAAGTTAATGCAGACAATAATTTATATTTAAGAACTGATGAAGATGGAATCTTAATCATAGAAGTTTTTGTTGATGATATCATTTTTGGAGGCAATGATAAGATGAGTAAGAAGTTCTCTAAAGAAATGGAAAATGAATTTGAGATGTCAATGATTGGTGAAATGAAATTTTTTCTTGGTTTGCAAATTAATCAGAGTAAGAATGGCATTTTTATATCTCAAACCAAGTATCTTAAGGAAATCTTGAAGAAATTTGGAATGGAAGATTGTAAACTTGTTGGAACACCTATGGTGACTGGACATAAACTGACTAGTAATGATGAGACTCAAAGTGTAGTTCAGACAAAGTATAGATCTATGATTGGTGGTCTACAATATATAACTCACACTAGACCAGATATTACCAATATAGTTGGTATTGTGACAAGGTATCAAGAAAATCCCAAAGAGACACATCTTGCTACTGCGAAAAGAATTTTCAGATATTTGAAAGGAACAAAAAAAATATGGATTATGGTATGAAAAATCAAATGATTTTATTTTACAGGCTTATACTGATGCTGATTGGGAAGGTAATGTGGATGATAGAAAGAGTACTAGGGTATGTGCACCAAGTTGTGGACCAAAAAAGTGAGCACATCTTTTTAAAAAATTCAAATTTCATATAACCCGATCCGGTTATTGAAAATTCAAAATTTTTCTCGAATTGGTAACCAAGCCTAGAAAATATTATTAAAAAACATAATTTGTCTCAGAACCCGATTGGGTTTCTAAATTTCAAATAACCCGATCGGGTTTTTAAGAAGTAAAACTTATGCATTTTATTCTCCATAACCTGATCAGGTTTTGAAGAAACTAAAATAGGCTTTTCTCTGGAAGCCATAACTTCCACATACGGAGTCTGATTGACTTCATTCAAAAAGGGATGGAAAGATCTTGAAATGATATAACACATTATTAACCTATGATCATCTTTAGGCATCAACATTTTTTCTTCCATCATTTTGAATCAAGTAAGGTATAAAATTGGTACTCATTATTGCCAATACATGCAATGTATAGGAAAATCAATATGCTCTCTCTCTTTCTCTCTCTCTCTCTCTCTCTCTCTCTCTCTCTCAGGAGTGATATATATATATATATAGAGAGAGAGAGAGAGAGCATACTAATTTTCCTATACGTTGCATGTATGGGCAATAATGAGTACCTATTTTATACCTTACTTGATTCAAATGGATCACAAAAAAAATGTTGATGCCTAAAGATGATCATAGGTTAATAATGTTTTAGATCGTCTCAAGATCTTTCCTATGCTTTTTGAACGGATTCAATCAGACTATGTATGTGGAATTTATGGCTTCCAGATTGTAAGGAAACTTAGGTGCGGAAACAGCTTCCTACGCTAATCTCTATAGGAAAGTATTGTGCAAATTCTTTTCAATCCTTACAATTACAGATTCATTAACTACTTTAACAAAGATATTGCAAC
>MU223802.1:3315099-3370597 GCA_018584345.1 Thuja plicata | reverse complement strand
CCTGAATATCCACTTTGTTCCAATCACATTCTTGTCATGAGGTCTAGGGACCAGTTCCCATGTATCATTCTTGATTATTTGATCTAATTCTTCTTGCATAGCACTTTTCCAATCTGAATCATTACACGCATATTCTACACTTAAGGGTTCAATCTGTGAAAGTAAGCATACCTCTTCATCAATGGTTGAACCTTTTGCTCTGGATCTTGTCAAGACTTTAGCACTCTGATCTCCAATGATGTCTTCCTTAGAGTGATATTTGGATGTGTATTTTGAGTTTTTAGGAGTGACACTTTCATCTATAATCTATGATTCTTCTTCACTTGGTTCAGGATTGTTACATGAAACATCAATACAGTCAAACATTTATTCAATGATTGTGTCCTTATTGATGGGCCTAGGCTCATCTTCAATCATGGGAGCACATTCATAGTATCTTTCTTTAATCATAAACTTCTCATCAATCTTCACATGAGTAATTTCAATGATCTTCTTCAATCTTAGATTAAAACATCTATAGGCTTTTCTTTTAGTAGAGTAACCAAGAAAAATACCTTCGTTGCTTCTAGCATCAAACTTGCCAATGCTATCATCTCTCTTGATGTAGCACTTGCTTCCAAATATTTTGAAGTATTTTATAGTAGGTACATTACCAAACCAAATTTCATAAGTTTTCTTGTCTGCGCCTAGTCTCAATTGTATTCTATTGATAGTATAGACTGTTGTGTTGACTGCATCTCTCCAATAGGTATGGGAAACTTTTCCTTAAATAATGATAGTGTATGTTGTGTCAAGTATTATTTTGTTCCTTCTTTCTGCAATCCCATTCTGCTGAGGGGTTCTAGGTGCACTTAATTTTCTTTTAATTCCATGTTCTTCACAGTAATCATAAAACTTTTCAGAGGTGAATTCTCCTCCTCTATCAGATCTCAGACATTTTATTTTCAATCCAAATTCAGTCTCAACCTTAGCTTTGAATACTTTGAACTTCTCAAAAGCTTCAGATTTTTCTTTTAAGAGTGCAACCCACATCATCCTTGAGAAATCATCAACAAACAAAATGAAATACCTTTCTCCGTAGTATGATCTTGTTTGAGAAGGTCCACATAGGTTTGTATGTATCGGATATAATTTGTTTTCAGCAGAGTCTTGTTTAATCCTAAATGAGGTCCTCACATGCTTCACCATCACACATTCCCTGCACATAGTGTCAACTGGTCTTGCAATAATTGGAAGGTCTCTTACTGCCTTTACATTATGTATCTTGACTATATTGTCAAAATTTATATGACAAAGTCTCTTGTGCCATAACCAACTGTCATCCACTTTTGTAACAAAACAACTTACTTTAGAGTTAAGCTGTAAAACATTACCTTTGGTCTTTGAACCTGATGCAATCATGTCTCCTTCTTTGTTGTTGATAATACAACTATTTTTCTTGAATTCCAACTGATATCCTTTGTGTAGCAGTTGTCCAACACTTAGTAAGTTATGATGCAAACCATCAACATAAAGAACATCATATGTCTTGTTCTTTCCATCTAAGGTGATCGATCCTCTACCTATGATAGGGTTGGGAGTGTTATATCCAAATCTAACCATGCCACCTTTGTACTTGTCTAGATGTACAAATCTATCTTTGTCTCCTGTCATGTGGTGGGAACGTCGGCTATCAATGATCTAGTCATTTCTGATGTCAGATTTGGAAACTAATGCTAACTCTTGTGCTTTTTCTTCATCTTCTTTGTCCATTTCTCCAAGCATCTTCTTAATGTCTTTGATGGCAATGAATCCAATTTCATCTTCTCCTGAATCATCATCAGTTACATCATCTTCAGCATGATAGCATTCCTTAGTGTACTTGGGTTTGTAATATGATCTTAACTTCTTGACTCTTGTAGGACACTTGGATGCAAAGTGACCAACTTTGTTGCATGAGAAACATTTGAATGGTAGCTGTCCTTCATATTTCCCTTTACCTTTCCTTTCTTTCTTGGCAGTCATAGCAATGATTTCTTCTAGTTCTGTTTCCACTTCTTCATTATTATTGGAGCTGCTTTCAGATTTCTTACTGTGGACTGAGGCTTTGAAAGCTGTCTCACTTTTAGGTTTTGTTTTCAATCTTGATATCTCAAATGCAGATATTTTGCTGATCAAGGTTTCTCTTTTTAAGTGCTTTGAGAATTTCATAGTTTCATCCAAGATGTTAATCTTTCTCTCATAGTCTTCTGTCAATGTGGTCATTAGTTTGTCCATTATATCATCCTCTGAAATTTCTCCACCATTGTTCCTAATACCTGATACTGCTTCATTAATCCTTTGATTGTAAGCTCTGAATTTTTCTTTAGGTAGCATCTCTAAATTATTGTATCTTTTCTTCCATGTTTTTATGTGTGCATTCTTTGCTTGGATATCTCCTTCAAACATATCTTCTTTGTATTTCCAAATAGAGTATGCTTTATCTATCTTCTTGATCTCAGAAAATTCACTGTCGCTTAGGGCATTGATTAGGGCTTCTTTGGCAATTGCATTTTGAGTGAACACTTCCTTTTGTTTAATTGTAGGGTCTTCTTCTGCAAGGTCTTTCATGGTGGGAACATCAATTGCATGAGTGGAAATCTCATAGATCTCAAATCCAATGCATTAAAGATGTGTTATCATTTTGTTCTTCCAGTCAAGATAGTTTTCTCCATCAAACTTAGGACTCTCTTTCCTGAAGTATGCCATCTGATCTACCTTAAGGTGTTAGGCTTTCTCTCTAAGGCACTTGGCTCTGATACCAATTGTTAGAATATTCCAAAGGGATAACTGAGAGGGGGGGTGAATCAGTTATCAGCTAGTTTAATTCTTTTTCTTCTATTAATTACAGAATAACACTAAGCATTAACACATTCAAATAACACAAGATAGAACACAACAATTTTGGTTACGAGGAAACCAAATAGGTACAAACCCCAGTGGGAATTAGCACCCACAAAGAACTATACTTGAGTATAATTATCCCTGTTAGAAGATCTTGCAACCCTGTTAAGAGTTGTTCTTTATAATGCAATAAGTACAGTGACCTGGTTAAGGGTCGGACCCTATTAGGAGTCTTTTACAAAAACCCTGTTAGGGGTGAGGACTCACTGTCCAAAAAGCTCACTACTAATATGATGAAGGATGTAACCTTCAGTAAAACAGATATGCACTATATCTGATAAATTAATTGTTTGAGTAGACCTGCTATCTTGATCAATTCTAGTGTGTTGTATACTTTCACTTCTTCTTCACATAGATCTTTTCTTGATGAATGAAATGTCTCTACTATCCCAAAATAATGGACATTATGTTATGTACTTTTTCTATCTCTTTTCTTATCATTCACACTTAGTGTTCACCAAATGAACTACTATAAGTATCTTCCCAAAAGATGTGATCTTCATCAGCTTTAGGAGTCCCTTCAATACTTCTTTAGTTGGCCACATCAAGCACGCAACTTGATTAGAATCACGCAACCCAAACTGAATAGACGTGACGCTTCACAAAGTCATCTCCACCAAATTAACTCCAACATCACGATTCTAATAGAACATGTTTGGCGCCTTTAGATAATTATCTTTAACTCATAATTAAACATGATTACAAACCCATATATCCTAAAGATAGGTGCAGCTCAAGAAATAATGTAATTACATCAGCTCTTCACAGATAATCTTCAATCATTGTAACTGCCATAACTGATTAACATAACTCAATTGAAACTTCATATCTGACTCGATATGAATGCACATAGCATCTAGAACATGTATACACCCTGAAAATAAACACACATAGCTCCAAAACATTTGTACTAATTATTGCATATAGAACACCGATGTATATTATATGTTGTCATCAGTGACAAACATACAATCAACTATTTGCACAGAGTCAAATCTCCAACAACATGGGCTCACAATAGAAGTGGCTCAATCATCACAGCACACAACACAGAATCCAAAACCACCAACAAAACCTGCATATCTACTAACCCAAAATAGGGCCAAGGGGACATTGAGAAGATAAAGAGGGCATAAACAAAGCCCTACCCAAGTCCATCTTCACAACCACTAGATCCACTAAGACATGAGATAAGATAGCACTACAACCTGATGAGACTTTGTAAACAACAAAAACAATAGAGGAAGAGCATAAGAAACAAACCCCTCACAAAGACAAAAGGGCCAAGACCTAGCCACGAGTAGAGAATATCTTACTAGGAAAAGTTTGTGGCAACATCAAAGAAAAACCTTCATCCAGAAAAGTCAGATGAAAAATGTGCAACATCGCCAAACACAACACCAAAATCAACCATGAGAGTGCACTCCCATCATTGCTCCATAAGGTAATGAAAATCCTACGATCCTCTGCAAATACCATCTGAAAAGGAAAAGACCTGACGGCCATTGTCTCATCTAAAGCTTCTTTATTAGAAGCTCCCTCTACAAGTCCCCTACCTCCCAAAACCCTACTCCTCCTACTCTCGCTCCTCATTTCAAATCCTTAGGAAAAAGAAAACATTCCTACTTCTTTGATTGATCTTTATAGTTGTGTCTTTTACCATGAATCATTGTAACTCTTTATATTGAGACTCCATTCATGCATGCATTTTGGATTATGACATTTCTATGCTTTCTTGATTATAATCCTTTCATCATTGATTATATTTACTTCCTTTATAACTTATTTTAGGCATACTATTATTAAGCGCTTCTCTAATATTTCATCCTTTTAAGGACCTTGGAATACATTTTTTCTCATTTACCTTCAAGAGAATTTTACTTTATTTATCTCCTTGGCTCTGTCAGTGTAGGATTTTATTTCGTAGATGGGTTAATTATATTTCCCTTTATTTCTAAGATTTCCTCCACATGCTTTTAATCTTGCTTAGGTGTGAATGTAGGTGCATCTACCTACCAAATGTAGTTGGCTACATTTACTATATGTAGTTGGTTGTATTTAATAAATGTAGGTGCCTCCACCTACCAAATGTAGTTGACTACATTTACTAAATATAGTTGGTTGCATTTACTAAATGTAGGTGCCTCCACCTCTCCTTTTCCTATATAAACAAGCTTCCTTACTTGTATTGGAATATAGAGAGATTGGAGATATTGTATATGCTAGGATAATATAGATTTTCCTTGATGCTATTATGCCTTTGAGCATTTACATCAAGTTTATCTAGTATTGTTATTATGTTCATTTTATTTCCAGTTGTTGATCTAATACTTTCAATTAGATTTTGGGTTATATATGTTTTAACAGATTCTAACATGGTATCAGAGCTATTCTTGAAAGTTTAGATTACTTAGAGGTCTTTTCAAATCTTTTTGTTATTTCTCTTGCATTTCGTACGATCTGGAGAACAACAAAGATTTATGAAGATCCATTAAGTCTCTTTATGCATGTATGTTTTTTTTCTTGATCTGTTGATTCCAGTGCTTTGAATAATTTGTAGAGTAATTCTCACCGCTCCAGCGTGTCCAAAAGGCTCAAGAAAGTCAAGATTGGCTTTCATTTCATCCAATTTGGAGATCATTTGCAAAAGTTGCAAAAGAGGGTTTTTCTCAGATTTGGAAGACATCTTGCAAATGGAGCATTTTCGAACAAAAAGGACACCACCATCGTGCCTAAAAGGCCTCACAGACAAATTTTGATATAAAATTCACCCTAATTTGGTGCCGAGAGAATCTGTGGCAAAATTGTTTTTGCCCAAATAGGCCTACGCACAAATCGAAGCGGTTCAAAAAATAAATAAATAAAACCAAAAAATATATTTTTTGCATTGTCGACCTCTAGCAGCCAACCTTGGCCGACAGCCCTAGCTGACACTGCCACCGTCCCTTGCCAACCTCATCCGACTGACACTGCTAGCCAACATCATCGGTCGACACCGCCAACCAACACCGCCAGCGGGCAGCCGACACCACTGGCCGACACCGCTAGTCGACCACCAGTCAGCAGCCATGTCAACATACATGTCAGCAAGGAACTCCATGTGGGATTTTTCATCAGGAAAAATTTGACGCCCATCAAACCGTCATCTGCACCGAGTTATTTGCTTTCTGCGACGACCATATGACCATCAAATTAAACATTGTGGTTTGCTGACATCATTAGGATTTTGAATTTTTCTGCCTTCACCATATGCAGTTTTGACTTTGTAGTCCAACTTCAGAGGCCCATATCTTGCTCAAATTTGCTCCTTTTTTTGAGCAATTTTTTAAATTTTGGGAAAAATTTCTTGAAGTTTACTTTGGTGAAGTTATTTTTGGATTTTTCGTGCCTGTATTGATCATAAATTATAGATTTGCATGACTGTACCTATCTAATCCTACATTTTGCAACTTCCAGAGTGTCGTTTGGGCACATATGATAACATTTTTAGGTGCAACATTTTTTAAAAGTGCATAGTTTTTCATCTAGTTTCTAGATCTGCAATCAATTTTAATAAACTTGGATTGGAAATATCACTTTCAGAAATTATACTAGGAAAAGAGCTTTGTAATTGCACTAAATTATAAAGTGCCAATATTGTAACACTTTGGGGGGTGAATTTTCTTGATCTAGTACAGGGGGTGATCTTGTATGGTCTCTTACACTCTCTTTCTGTGTGATTTATCTCTCTTGCATTTCACACAACAATCTTAATTTCTGCACTAAAATGGATCAATCAATAATTCCATTACTCACACCCTATAACTACCATGAGTGGAAGTCTAAAATGACAATCTATCATAAGAAGTTAGGGTTATATAGAGTAACAATGGGTGTCGAAATTGAACCAACACTACTTGTGAAAAATCCTAAATGGTTCAACAAATGTGATGAAGCATATGGTACTTTGTGCATGGTTGTATCTGCTGATCTTCTCTTTCATGTTGACTCTGCCATAACTCCAAATTATGTATGGACAACATTAGAAGGATTGTTTGGTAAACAAGATGAATTGAGGGGGCATCAATTAGAGAATGAATTGATAGGATAAAATCCATGTAACTTTGACACTATTCAAGACTTCTTCACAAATTTGAAGGCTTTAAGATTGCAACTCAAAGCAGTGGGATTGATAAGAAAGACTCACAACTAATCCTAAGTGTTCTTTCAAGACTTGGTTCAAACTATTCAGATTTTTTTTCTACATTTTATGCCACTAAAAGTGCCTTAGGAACCAATTATAAAATGTCCTCTCTTGATGAGTTTGCCAATGAACTCACAAAAGAGAAAGATAAATTGATTCATATGGGCACATTGAAGCCCTCTAAATCTCATGCCTTGGCTACAAATCAAGGTGCTAAAGAACAAAGAGGACCTTCTAATCAAGAAAATAAACAACAGAACCAAGGAGAAAATAAGCCAGAAAATAAATTTGTTACCATAAACACACCAAATCAGGAATCTTCTTCAAAAGGTGATAAGCCTAAGAGGGAGAAAACAACGTGTTCCTGCTGTAAGAAACTTGGACATGATGAATGTGCAAATGTCTAAAGAAGCAAATTGATCACTTGTCTCATCTTCTCGCGAAGAACAATATCAAAGTACCTGATTCTGTCAAAACAAGTTCATCAAAAGAGTCTACAAAGGACACTAGCAAAGGGAAAGGCAAGGGCAAGGCTCTAGTTGTTTTTGCTTCACAACCACACTCTTAGATCATTGATTCGGGTGCTTCACAGCACATGGATTCATCAAAAGAAAGTTTTTCTTCCTTGGAGTCATGTTGTTTGCCATCTATTCTTTTGGGTGATGACACTCCTATTGAAGTGCATGGGAGAGGGTCTGTTGACTTAAGTGAAGGAACATTTCATGATGTCCTGTGTGTTCCCTCTTTGTCAGCTAATCTCCTATCTATTAATCAGATCACTCATACAGGCTCTGGTAAGAAAGTTGAATTTACTCCAGACATAGTGGTAATCAGTGAGATCAACAATGGGTCTACAATTGCAGTAGGAAAATCTGATCATTAGTCCAGACTATATCACTTCTCTCACTTTGTTCCTGATTCTCCTTCACTTGCACTACTTACTCACTCAGATGAAGTCATTTGTGGCATCAACGGTTTGGCCACTTGAACTACCGCTACCTGCAATAGCTCAGTCAACAAGACATGGTTACAAGATTGCCTTCTATTCGATTCTCAAATGGAGTATGTCAAGGATGCATTCTTGGCAAGCATCCTGAAGAAAAATTTGATAAAGGCAAAGCATGAAGAGCCACACAACTCTTGGAGTTAGTACACAGTGATTTGGAAGGACCATTTCCTCATCCTTCTTTTAGCAAAGCCAAACATTTTTTAACCTTCATTGATGATCTCTCTCGGTATACTTTTGTTTATTTCCTCAAACAAAAGCCTAAAGTATTTGAGTGCTTTAAAGAATTCAAAGCTTTTGCAGAGAAACAAACAGGGAAAACTATCAAGGTTTTACATACCAATAATGGGGGGAGTATGCCAATCAAAGATTTGAACAATTCTGCATCTCAGAAGGAATTAATCTTCAACATTTGGTTCCCTACACTCCACAACAAAATGGAGTTGTAGAAAGAAATAATTGAACCTTAAAGGAAATGGCTGACTGTATGAGTCACTCCAATTCATTGTCACCTCAATATTTGGAAGAGGCCATAAACTGTGCATGTTATATACAGAATCGGGTTCCTCATCAAGTTGTCAAGGAAGAAACTCCTTTTCAAGCTTGGACTGGTTGCAAACCCATAGTCAAACACTTTCGAGTGTTTGGGTCTTCATCTTAGGCCCACATTCTAGTAGAGAAATGCAAGGCTATAGATCCTCAAAGTAGGCTTTGCATATTTGTTGGATATCCAGACAATTTCAAAGGCTATAGGCTTCTCCATCCTACGAAACATGAGTTTTTCATCGAGAGAAGTGTTCATTTTGAGGAAGATCCCTCAAGTTCTCCTTCTACCACTTCTCCATCCTTCATTCCTATGGAGACATTGCGACTGCATGATGGTCATTCTTTCAAGGATTTTAATCCTCTTGATGCCAATGAAGAGTCTTTAGATGACAATGATGAGAATAATTCAGAGGTTGAATATCATCCCCCAGATTCCCCACATTCTCTAGCCACTAGGCCACTTTGGGCTCATTAGACATTAGAGTCTACATGTGATTGGGTTGGTGATCCTTCAGATGCAAGAAGAACACGGTCACAATTTGAGCAAGCTCCACATCTCTTTGTTGCTATAACTTCTAATCCACAATCCTTTCGGGAAGCTTCTGATATCCCCAAGTGGGATGCTTCTATGCAAGAAGAGTTTAGTTCCTTAGAGAGGAACCATACATGGGATTTAGTCCCTCTTCCTAAGGGAAGAAAACTTGTTCAATGCAAGTGGATCTATCACACATAAATTATTGCAGATGGGTCAGTTGATAAGCATAAGAATCGCATGGTTGCCAAAGGATTCTCCCAAGTTCATGGTATTGATTACTCTGAGACCTTTTCCCCAGTTGTCAAAATCAATTCCATCTGACTTTTCCTTGCCATTGCTGCATCTCATCGCTAGGAAGTTCATTAGATGGATGTGAAGAGTGCTTTTCTTCATGGTGACCTTCAGGAGGAGATATATATGGAGCAACCACAAGGATTTATCCATGATCCTTCACTTGTTTGTCACCTACAGAAGTCTCTCTATGGCCTTAAACATGCCCCTCAAGCCTGGTATGCCAAGATGGACTCCTTCCTTCTCTCAGTTTCATTTTCTCAGTGCCATTCTAATCCAAATGTCTATTTTTTGTAGCAGTATGGTACTCTCACTTTCCTTGTTCTTTATGTTGATGAATTTTTTATCACAAGGAGCCACTCATCCCACATCATGGCAGTCAAAACTGCCCTTCATGATCAATTCTTAATGTCTGACTTAGGCCCTATCCACTACGTCTTAGGGATTGAGATCACTCAGTCACATTCTGGTATCTTCATTGGATAGTTTAAGTATGCTTTTGATATGCTCTCTTGATTTCACATGGCTGACTGTAGGTCTACACCGACTCCATTTCTTTCAGAGTCAAACTTGAGGCTTCTTGTTCTTCACCCTTGGTCGATGCTACCTTGTATCATCAATTGGTTGGTAGCCTCATATATTTGACTCACACTAGGCCTGATATGTCATATGTTGTGGGCATAGTCTCCAGGTTCATGCAGGAACCACATGAGTTGCATTGGAAAGCAACTAAGAGGATTCTTCATTATATCAAGGGTACTCACATTTATGGGATTCATTATACAACAGGTGTGGATATTGACTTGATAGAATACATAGATTCAGATTGGGCAGGAGATTCTCAGGATTGTAAGTCTACTTCAGGGTATTGCTTCTCTCTTGGTTCAGGTCCAATTTCTTGGTCGAGCAAGAAGCAGGCTGCTATTTCTCTTTCATCCACTGAGGATAAGTATCGAGGAGCAGTTAATGCAGCTACTGAGGCCATTTGGCTTTAGAACATCCTCACTAAGTTTGTCATTCCTTTCCACAAGCCAACAATCATCTTTTGTGATAATCACAGTGCCATTCATAATTCTCACAATCTGGTGCATCACCAGCGGACCAAGCACATTGAGATTCATATGCACTACATTTGGGAGTTGATTCATGAGAAGGTTCTTGATCTTCAGTACTGTCATACATCTAATCAGACTACCAAAATCTTCACCAAACCCTTCACTGAGAGAAATTTCATTCATCTACACGCTTTTCTTGGGGTGCGACAGGTGTCTACTTCTACTAGAGCTTTTTAGCTTCTTATTTACTCTCTTTTGGAGAGGAGTTTTTTCCAACTGAATTTTCTCCTTTTCTCCGGTTATGAGAGGTTGCATTATATTTGTACAAGGGTACCTAACATGGCTCTTATGCCAGGACCCTTCTTCTCTACATCCACCTAAGATATGCTTAAGGGGGGTGTTAGTGTAGGCTTTTATTTCCTAGATGGGTTAATTATATTTCTCTTTATTTCTAGGATTTCCTCCACATGTTTTTATTCTTGCTTAGGTGTGAATGTAGGTGCCTCCACCTACCAAATGTAGTTGGTTGCATTTACTATATGTAGTTGGCTGCATTTAATAAATATAGGTGCCCCCACCTACCAAATGTAGTTGATTGCATTTACTAAATGTAGTTGGCTACATTTACTAAATGTAGGTGCCTCCACCTCTCCTTTGCCTATTGTAACATAAGAAATAGAATGTCACCAAAATGTAAGGGGTAAATATGTAATATAAGATATGAAATGTATGGGGAAGATAAGATGTTCCTTTTAACCTCAAATACACAAAGGAAGGATCCAAATCGATTAACGCCAAAGGAAGGATCAATGCATAAATGAATCAATTGATTGGAAATGAGAGTAAAGAGGAAGACCTTAGATTCCATTTTATAGATAGGAATGTGTGATAGATTTAGGAAGATCAAAACTTTAATTGAAATGAATAGTAGAAAATTACTCACCTCAAAATGCTACAGATCTGAAGAAAGTTGTTTTTGGAGGTCTGCACTAAGTTTCTAGAAAATCTGCAACCAGATTTGGAATAGAAACGTAGAGACGGACAAAACCCAGAAATCTTTTTCTGATCTAGCTCAGTTCTGATTTTGACCCTCAAGTCAATGTCACCTTTGACCGAGAATTTTTTATTCTGACTTTGAAGTTCTAATTCTGACCTTGAATAAAATGTCGATTCTGACCCAGAAATGAATGTCAATTCTAACCCAGAATTTCCAATTCTGACCTGCACAGTCTAACAGAAATTCTGTTTCCAGATCCTGATAGTTTGCCAAAAAGGGTATCTGAATCTGCACTCCAACTCGTTCTTATGAACCTATCCCTGCAAGAAAAATGGTTTGTTTTTTGGGGGCGACGGGTTTGCCTTGGTCAAACCCCAATTTTGGAATTAACCTTAAAATATAATTGAAATTGCATAAATAAAACAAAGTAAATGAACAAATTCACCTTGCTTCTATGAAAACCCTTGTGGCGGATTCGAATCCGTGGATCCACAAGTATGTATGCACCAAATGGATGTAGAATGTAGAATGTAGGATTTCTTAAATCAATTTCTTTTTATATCTTCGACACCAATCTTGAACGGATCTTGAAATAGGAAGAGGGTTGGAGGAATATGGATGGAGAAATCTTCAACAAGAGGGCTCCATAGAGCTTGAATCCTTCAATGGCTACCAATGGATCTCCTTGATGAATTGAATGCTTGAAAGTATTTGAATGCTTGAATACTTGATAGTAGATTCTTTCTTCAATAGATCATGCATCGAATTTGGATGGATGGAATTGCTTCTTGCGTCTTGGATTATTTTTTAGAAAATGAGAGGAGAAGGCTTCCTTATATATAAATCTAGGGCACAATCTTCTAGAGAGGCCTACATAGGAGAATTAAATTTCAATTAGACCTATATCCCTTGAAGAGGACCTATATTAAATATAATTTAATAATTTTTTCTCCGAAGACCAAAATAGCCGACCTGAAAGCAGGAATTAAATCTTTCCAAAGCCTGACATTCGGAAACCCTGAAAACTTGAAATCTGGACCTTGGGTCAGAAAAAGGTCAATTCTAACCTGGGTCAAGGTCGAGTTTGACCTTGACCCAGAAAGGTCAATTTTGATCCTGAGGTCAAAATTCTCAATTTGCAGTTTAGGGTGCCAAAAACAAGCTAGAGAAAAGTGGGAAATAGGGCAGAACAGGGGAAAAAGCCAAATCCAAGCCAGAGACCCATTCAAGGCACTTGAAATGACCCCAAACCACTTACTCAAAAGGCCAAACTAGTCTATAATGGAAGTGCTTCCATTTTCCGACTATACATTTAGCCCCCACTTTAGCAAGAGTATGGACTCAATATAAACTCTTGGTAAAGGAGATCATGAAGAAAAGATAATCTTATTGAAATCAAAAGGGACAAAGAAATTCTCAAGCCCCCAGGGGCTTAAGTCTTTATCAACCCTAAGATCACAATAAGAGAGACATCACCACGTAAAAAAAAAGAGAGAGGGTTTGATTACCTCTCCCAATGAGAACTTATGTCCTGTTGTGAACCACACGAGGAAACAATGCAACTGGAAAGATGTAATTGAACCGCCTAGTGAATGTGGCTACTCACTAATCAACCCATCAGGGAGATCCGGTCTTAAGGGCACCTTACGACCTTAAGGGATCACAAAATCTTAATTGAAACTGGAGGGATCAAGAGATCCATATAAATTTAAACTGAAGGTATCAAGAGATCCTATAAGGTAAAAATTCATGCTTTAAGGATTAGTCTTTAATCCATAAAAGGGAAAAAAAGTTTTAAGTTTGAAAAATATTTTGAAAGTGTGTGTGTGCAAAAAGTGAGTAGAGCATATTCCCCCATGTTAAAGTCATAGCTAACACTTTAACAGGAGCAATAGCTTTAACAAAAACATAAAAAAACACTACTGATTATGTTTCCACTACCAGATGCCCCCAAACGAAGACAAATCAAGGGAAATACAACATAAACATACAAAGAACACATAAGGGATCTACCTACTGTGGGGTTAGTATGATCATAAGATAATATGTATATATAGATATGATATTATAGTAAATGAATTGACATCATTCCCTAAAGAAAGTAGAACTACAATCACAATGGAGGAAAGAAAAACTCAAGAGTTACGAAGAAGAATCTTTTTAGACCACAACATGGAGACCAAAAAGAATCAGTGCTACCATGTCGCAGATCCAAGCAAACTGCACAAGGAAAACATTTATGAATAATATCACAAGTACAACATAACATGATAACAACATATATAAGAGTAAAGATACATATAGAGGAATTATACAATAGGTTTGATTCCTTTATCACCTTGCACCAACAAAGTAACAAGGCTGATATAAAATAATCTAACAAACATTTTAGAAAATACATTACGGGAGAAGCACAATACAATGTTATGCCCTGCATACCCGTCCCTACATTTTGTAGGAAAAATGTTGGGTCCCCTTTTTCACTTTTTCTCTTTCCTTGTTTTCTTTGTTTTCCCTCCGGGCTTTGCTTCCATGAGGGTTGTATTTCTTTTTCTTTTTTCTTTCTTGTGTCTTTGGAACTCGATCCCGGAGTTTGTTGTTCTTTTGAGTCAGCCAGATTCTGGACTCCGGGATTCTCTGCCATCACTTCTTCTGTTGCCAGAAGGTATGGTTGCATGGGATCCCTAGGCCCAAAGTCCAGAGGTTTGCTTGTCCCGGAGTTTGTGGAAAGAATGCAACACATTTTTACCCTAGGGGTATAAATTGAAGTTACCTGTCATTTTCACATTTACTGCAATTAAAACACTTAGAGCACTTAGAGGGATTTTAAGGTGCTTAAAGCGATTAAACAACAAATTACTCCGGGTTAATTGAATAGTGATTTGCGGTGCTGGTGCGTGGTCACTCGAAGGTGAACTTGTGCTCATCCTTCTCACTTCCCCTATGTTCCCAGGTAGGCCTTCAACCCTTCTTTCTCGAGTTCCTGGTTTGCTAGTTTTTTATTTGTTTTTGCTTGTTTTGTTTCCTTTTTGTTTTGTTTTCATTCCAATCTCTGGTTCTGCTTTTCTACCACCTCCCGTTGGTGGGTTGGCTCTACCAGAGGGTTGTCCACCCTCTGTGCAATTGTAATTCAGTGTATAAAGTTTTATATTTTTGTAGAGTAGCTTTAGATGTCTCTGTATATTCTGTACATTGGGTAAATTTGTGTAAATAGTGTATATATGTCATTGTTTTGTGGTCAGCGCTTTGGCCCTCACATCGTTTTGAGCCTCTATACATTAGGTGTATATTTTCTATATATTCTTCCATTCTATTGAGCTTTCTGTGCTCCATCACATCTTAACTACTCTGTTGAGCTCATTAGAGAGGGAGTCGCCATAGTTCAAACTTAGCACCTCACTGGTTTGAATCATGGTGGCTTTCTCTCTCCTCTGTCGTGTCATCTTAATGGAAAGATTATTTTCCCATGAAAAAACATTCAAATCACATCCCATATGGCATTTATTTCCGCTGTGTCAGCCCACTTGTCACCATTCATGCCATTACACCACCTATCACGTGGCCATGTGATGACCCATGTCAGCCAAGTATGACTTACTGTCAGTCACGTCAACAACGGCTAGTTCTCCTAGACTCTGGGTGCTGAGAAGCCCCTGGGTCTTCATTCTTTTTTCGTCACTTGGTCCAATTCCCTAGAGTCCCAGGTGTTTGTTAGAATCTGATCCATGTTAATTTCACCATTCTAGGATTTTCATGCATGCTAACATGTTTTTGGGCAGGTGCAAAATAGTGATGAATTTCTTGGAGTCCATAAAATCATAATTATCATATCATGTATTGATGGTTCTTTGGTCTTGCAGGTTGCAGATAGTTCAATCAAAATGTCTGAAGTGATCACTCCTCTTGATAGCCTGGAGCTTCCTACTACCTCCACTCGGGTGGCTACAAAAATAAAGGCTGAAAAGATGCTGGCCAAGCTGCCACTGACCTCTAAGTTCCCAAAGGAAGGCATTCTTGTAGGGTCCAAAGTGGAATCTAAAGTACAAGAAATAACAGACACAGAGCCTGGACTTTGGGATGAAATGCAAGGCTTTGTTCAAGCCATATACAAATTGAAGACCGACGAAGATAATATGGCCATCCACTTGGCCGCCTCCAGAATTATTAAGGCTGCAAATTTTCCTTGCTCAGTGCAAGAACCAGAGCTAATACTCCAACAGGAAATGCTCTACAATGCCCCTACTTGGACTATTTTGCTCGTTGATCCCCGACTGTTACACTATCCAGTGACTATTGTCAATCTGGATGCAGCAACTTTCACTTCAGGGCTGGGGATCCCTCAATTCAAAGGAACCGTTGTTCTCACCCGAGCCAAGTCATTAGAAGAGTTTGAGGGAGCTTCCCTCCTTTCTCGGCAATTTCTCAACTCTTAGCGGCTGAAGTCCCTAAAAAAGGACCATAAAAGGATGAAGCTGGAGATTCCCCGTGGGGATCTTAAAGAACCCATTCAGGCAGGCATTATATTTCTGTGTTGGATCTTTGGAGAGCCCCATGCCCAGGATTTCTCAACATGGATGTACTAATTTCTCTACTGCATCACCACCCACAACCAAACCTTCAATTGGGCAGCTATCATACCCAATCATGTGGATACATAGATAAAAGGCGTCCTCCAAAACTCAAAGTTCCGCATGACATCTTATATACTATGAATACTGGCCCAATGGAGACCAGATTTTCTGGGTTTACAAATAGTGGGCATTCTTGGGAATGGGTCAGGCCAGTTGATGCCATGGGACCATTATCCCCAGGTCTAGTGGGAACTCAGTTTCCCAAATTTTTGCAGGGTAAATGATGCCTTCATTTACCAAAATATTTTGACACTTACCCAGGATTCCAGATACCGGTTATCACAAGAGGCAATGAACTTGGTGAATTCTTACTGAACCTATTTCATTCAATTCCAACAACATGCATATATTTGGGTGACTGGCTTCACTGGGAAACCCTATCTTCTTCCCTGGTATTACAGGGATAGAATCATTCTTTTAGAGTTCTTCCGGCAGATTTTGGAGCTGCACGCCCTCTTCATAGTGAAGAAGGTCACCAATGTCCCATTCCCAATCTCTTGTGGGAAATATTTTTGCAGTCTTGCCGCATCCCTTTCCCAATCTCTTGTAGGAAATTTTCTTGCAGTCTCGCCACAAAAAAAGAGGCAGACAGTGAACTGAAAAGTCTGGGGCTGGTCAAATTTGACCATACCTGAAATTTTTTTGACCCATTATGTAAGATAGCCTAGGCACTTCCCCGGGTATCCCCGCCACACATAGCAGATATTGAAGATTTTTGGGCGGATTTCCAACACAGTTTTGATCTTCGGGCCCGCCAGCATTCACGGATGTCCAAAGCCTTAATGAAAGTACTTGACCTTCAAGGTTTCCCGAAGGGTTTCTCAGATGGTGGGCCATTGGAGGACCCATTGTATAAAGAGTAGGGGTTAGGAAAATTGGATCTCCCTCTAGTGGATTGGGCCACCCTAGAAGATTTAACAATTGAGGGAGTATGCTTCCCCATTATAGAAGCTAGTCATAAGTATTTTGCATGGGTGTGTCCCAAAAGCACTCAGAAGGGACAAATTGTTCGAAGGTCAGGCCCGACCTCTAGAGCTGCAGGACCCAGCACAAGAAAGGGGAAGGAAAAAGAAGATACCCCAACCAAGGTGCCTCCCGGGGGCCCAACCCCCATAATGGAACAGCTACAAGAATAAATGGAGTTGGCGAGGCTGGCGAGCCAGAAGATTAGCACATAACTTTCCTAGGGCCTCCTCGCACCTCCAATAGCATCTGCTCGCCCGGCGGGATCTCCATCATTGGCCGTGATGATGAGGAGGCAAAATTTTGCTGAGGTGGAGTCTACAAGTATTTTGGATACTAGGGTCCCACTACTAAGGAAAAAGAAGTAGAAGATGAACCCCACCCAAAGCACAGACGAGGGCCCTGGTATTCCTAACGTGCCCCCAGTGGATGTTAGTTCAGATTCCCCTGAACTTGAGAACATTTCAAATAGCTCTACCCCGCATGATGATTTTGATGACGTCTTCGGGATGGATGAGCCCATGAACTTGCATGAAGATATAAATCACGCGGTAGAAGAGATTTTCGCTTAGGATAAAGATGATACCCCATTAAGAAGGAAATCCTAGAGCAAGAAGCTGCCACAGAGTAGGAATTTTGGGAGGAAATACAAAAGGAGGGTGAGCAAGAGAAAACATCGGTCCAAGAGACCAAGGATGAACCAAGGAAAACCATAGATGAGAAACTGATGACTGGGGAAACTAGACCCATGGGATCAACCGTACCCCCATTCATCATGCTCCAAATGCCTTTGGTTACTCTGGGTGACCAAATGCCTTAGAGTACATTCGGTGAGGTAATCACGATGGCCCAAACACTGAATCTTAGCCTGATACCTCAACAGCCTCCAAAAAATGTCTCAATGGAGGAAGACATTCTGGAAAATGAAGCTGAAGAAGAAGAACAATAGCAGCAGGATGAGGGCAGAACTCTCAAAGATACACATGTTGATTCACCTGATGCTGAGAAAGATGGGGAAATCCCTTAAAATATAAGTGATGTTGATACCGGCAAAGAAGAGACCCCAGACATCACGAAGGAAGATGCCAACATGGTAGAAAATACTAGGCCTCTGGAGAAAGGGAACATGATAAGGAAAAGGAGAAAGAGCCTGATGACACTACCAATTCTGGGAATGCTCCATCAGATTCTAAAGGGAATCTTGATGCACAGGTATTAACAACAAAGCCGCCCAAGCCACCCTAATGGCTAGTGGAATCAAGGAAGAGAAAGGCCCCAGCAGTAGCAACAGGTGTTCCTCTCTCCTTGGCCGAGATGATGGCCCAAAATGCAGAGGCCAAAAATCCTAAGAAGGCCCAGACAGTCCATACCCTCCGGGCTGGTCAAGCAGGAAATATGGTTGCGACCATCGCAACACCTCCCCCAAATGCAGATACAATGGTGATAAGGCCTGAGGACTATACTATCACAGAGGTAATGCTGGGGAGGAGAGATAAGCAGGGTGAATTGGACCTGTTGAGAAAGGCCACCAAGGTATTAGAGGCCTGATATGAAAAGCAATCCCAGAAGTTGAAGGAGGAAAGAGAGACTAATGAAAATCTCCTCACACTTCTCGCAGAACTCACACAACCCCTGGCCGAGATCCACCTCGAAGCTTCTACCTTTGGACTATCACTTGCATAGGGTGATGTGGATTCTCTAAGGGCCATGAAGAAGAAGGCTCAGGTTGTGGACAGGTGGATCACCAAACAGGTAGTCATCGTAAGGCAATTTTTAGTGGTGTCGCTCCTGGATCTCTATCAAATCAATCTTCTCATTAATCAAGCAAATGCCTCCGCTATTTTTTGGGAGAAGGACTTAGAGAAATATGAAAAATAGAAGGTTGGGTTGGATGAGGTTTTCAACACTTGAAAAGAGGTCGTCACAGAGGCGGGAATTTTGGGAGAAGAATCGTATGATTTCCTCCAGGCGCAGTACTCTAGACTTGGCCTCAAAATCGATGTGTGAAAGGAACTGGTTAAGGCCCTAAAATAGAAGGTGACCATGGCCAAATATCCTTTGGGCCTAGTTTAGGCATTTGTGGTAGGGGTATCATAGGTCAACCCCTTCACCACCAGGACATGCACCTTGGAGGACTATGTCCTTAGTAAATATGATGAGCGGATGGAGTCCTTGTATCAGTCTCTTGAAGACTTTGACAATGGAAGGTTATCAAGATTATCCAAGTTGATGATCTAGGCACATGATGCCCTGAAAATGGTAGACAAATTCTAGAATGGGGCCAGAGAAGTTGAGGAGAAACTTGAGGTTGTCCGTGGTCGGTGGGATGAAGATGCCCTAAGCCAAGTTTTGGAAGCATTTAGAATTAGTAAAGGGCAATAAGGTCCTCCAAGTTCTGGAGATTTTCACCAACAACACCTTTTTTTATTCATCATTCTTTGAGCGTAAGCTCCTAGATCCCGGAGTTCCAAATCCACAGTTTTATATTCTTTATATAACCTATGTCCAGGTTCCCCGGAGCTGACCAGTCATTATCAGGAAGTTAATAAGGATGCCAAAAAGTGGGTGACTCCAGTAAGGCACATCAACTCAAGGGATGGTTCTGATAGGTGGTCTTCCTAAGGCGCTTCCCCAACATTGAACACCTGGCACATCGAAGATAGTGAGCCACTTTTCCATTGATGAGGCATGTAGCCTCGATCCTCGGGGGATCATATTTCTTCTATTCTCCCTCTGGCCCTCTTCTCAAGTTTGATTCTTCCATACCTCTTTTCTTGTCTCATTCTTTTGACATGACATACCTCTTCCCTTCTCGAGGTTGTTGTAGCATGGTGCAGGTAGTACCGGCCACCAGAAATCATATTTTATTATTGAGTGTAAAGATAAGTTGGGTTATTTTTAGGGAAAATTTTTCTATAAATGGTAAGTCTGACCTCATTCCAAGGGTCAGCGAAATTGATGATTTTGCAGTCCATACATATAGCTCTTTTGACATTTTCACTTTTTGTATTTGCAGAGCTCAATGCTCCTTAGTTTTTAGAAGTTCAGTAGATAGATACTCCCCTAGAGCCATTATTGTACACAACAGTGCTCACTGGAAAAATTGTTAATGAAGAAAGAGGAGTTCTGACAATGATGTTGTTAGCATTCTGATCTCTGGATTAACGTTCTTTTGTGTTGTATGTTTCTGATGTCCCTTTCTCTAATATTTTAATTAGATTAATGACCTTTTCCCTTGCTATTGAATGTGTATGAACTGATGGCTCTGTATACATTCAGTATTTTAGTGTAGTATGTTAGAGCATGGTCGATGTTTTAAATGTATTTGCATGACTATAGGTAGATGGAATACTTCTAACCCTGGCCTATCTTTTGAATTTTATTTTGTTAACTAATGAGTGCTTGCAGGAAACCCCACTTACCTAAATCCCTGGAGGAGACAAGTCGAGATAACCAACTATCCCCCCGAATAAAATAGTCACTCTCCCAACTTAGCTCCCACATCGTCAAGACCCAATTCTCACATGCTTGAAGGCCCGTAGAATTTATTCCCCAAACAACCTTTATAGACGAAGTTGGCTGGTACCCAGTGACAACTTTCATCTATTGGCGGACCCGGTCACAAAGTCTTGTCAATAGAAACTGGCGCTGGAAGGAGGGCATGAGCTCGTCCCCTTTTGAGGATTTATAATTTACACCACTTGAGGGTTCCCCAAGCCATAATTTTAGGAACAAGACCTTTAGTGGGATTGGATCATTTTTACCTACCCGATTCAAAAGAGTCCTTAGATCAGCCCCCAACCCAGGAAGGTTTGTCAAACTTGAGCCCCCCGCTTGAAAGAAGTGAACCCCAAAATCCAAGCCAGCCAATATTGTCTAGGGATCTACTACATCCCAGAATACCCTAGTCTCCCAAAAAACCCCTGTGATTAACACTCAGTCTAGCCAAAATCCAACACCCCCGATGGCTGTGCACTTCGGTAACACCAGGTCCCTGATGGGACAATTTCCAAGTGCGACCAACGATATTCCTACATACCCAAAAAATATATGCCCCCAATATGAGCACTTAGGCTCACAAACCGTAGAAGAGCATCTGCAGGCATACAAAGATGCCATGAATTGATACCGGATCCAACATCAAGATGTAACCCAAATGTTCCCTCTGTCCTTGGGATAGAATGAGCTGAACTGGTACCTTATCCTATCGGCCAACTCCATCAATAGTTGGCAGGATATGGAGGATGCCTTCTTGGTTTCCTTCTGTGTACATGTTGACCCAGCGTGGTCCCACAGCCAGTTCATCTCCATAAGGAAGGAACCGAATGAACCCCTTGCAACATTCAACCATCAGCTCCAACGCACTTTAAAGCGGTGCACAGGTCCTTTCATCCCATCCCTGAAAGTGACCATCCAGACATACCTTAATGCAATGGACCCTTTCATTGCCACTCTTCTATGGAGAACTACTGCCTCATTGACCGGGATACTCTGGTAAAGGTTTAAAACCTAGCCTTGGAGTTATCCTGCGGTTTGAACAAATCCTTGGGTGGGATTGGGCAGAGCATGCCTTTCAACATGATACCCGGTGGAACTTCTTACACCGAGGGATACAACCCCAATCAGGAAATGGGTGCCCCTGCAATGGCCATGAATCCCCCACCACCGCCGATAGACCAGCAGGCCCGGTACATATACCCATTGCAAGCCCAGAAAATACCGAGTCTAGAATTTATTCCTTGGAACTAGTCACAGCAAACATAACAACCTCAGACACAACCTTCCAGAGTGCCTTTCTTCTATTCAGCCATGGCTGGAGGATTGCCGCCCTCAACTCCGGTAGTTACTGTTACCTTCCCCGAGAACCAACAACAAAAATGTCACATTATGACACAAACACCCAGCTGTCTGTCGAGGTTGAATCCCTCCAGCGACTATTGTCCTCACTGACTGTGGACATGGGATAGCTGAAGGTGGGGTCTCTTGCACCCAACAACACCAATTCCTAGAGAGGGGATATCTTCTCCGACCAACAAAATATGAATGCCAGAGGAAGAAATTACAACAATGGGCCCCAGCCTAACCAATAGAAATGGAACAACAATGCTCACACCAGAGGTCCTCCTCTAAACCAAAACACCAATCAGGGTGGTGCTGGACCTTCCCATTTTAGGCCAGTCATAGAACTCCAGCCCTTGACTAACTGGTGTAGATTGCATGACACTAGATCTCATTCTAAGGTGAACTGTGCCACGCTGGAGAAGGTCATCATGATCTCCCAGCTTGACAGACAACAAACTACTGATCCTACTCCCCCAGAACCTCCCATACAAGAGCCTACTCATGGTGCCTTCGCTTGTGAGACCATCTTCTTTGGAGTAGACAAAGAAGACGAAGAAGAACCCAAGCTACAGGGGTTCTTTGATGAATCTATTCTGGCCTTTGAGGCCAATGTCTTCACCAACCCATAGACTCCCTACAACACTCAGAGTCAGGCTGGTAAAGGACCAGTTTACATGCCCACACCTCTCAAAGACACCCCTCCCCAGGATAACACAACTGATCGTTCCTTCCCGCTAAAAGGGTCTAGATCTAACCAAGCTAAGGATCCGGCTGAGGGAAGCCAACAATTCCCTGGGGGGAAGTTTGACATCATGAAGGCGTTATAACACACCACCACCTCCACGACCTTGATGGAAGTTTTGTTGAACTATCCTGAGAAGAGGAAGTCTCTTCTAAAGCTCTTGGGAAACTCGGAAGCTATCATTCGCCCACCCAAGACTGTCACTTTTGATGATGCCAACGCGGTTGTCTTCTAGGGAAACACTAAGGATCCTTCCTTCTTACTAGGTCTCAACATATATGGGAAGAACCTACATAATTTCTTGGTAGATTTTGATGCTTCGGGCAATGTCATGCCCTTATCAATATGCCAGAAGCTCAGACTACATCCCACTCCATCCAAAGGCGCAGTAGTCCAGCTAGACAAAACTACTGTAAAAATGGTAGGTGAGTTAAAGAACATCTGGATTCAGCTCATGCAAGTGGTGGACATCCCAGAGACTTACAGGATGTTATTGAGTCAGAATTTTTCTAAGTCCCTTAATGGGTACTTCTCCACTAACTTTTCCCACTTGTGGCTCCCCTAGGACGAAGAATCTAACTAGATTCAGGTAGAAAGTGAGGACTAGATGAAATAGGCCCTTACCAAAGTCAGAAGGTTGAATGAAGTCCTCTTCTCTGAGACCTTCCCGGGGGTGTACCGACACCTTGAAATCTTGACATTTGACATTATCCCTGGGGAGGACCCCATAGTTTCTCAGAGGACGCAGGACCTGGACGAAAAACTAAGGGATGAAGTTAACTCACAAGGTACCGCAGTGACCCCTACTACACTCTTGTCCGGCACTTGGTGTCGGGTGCATTATCAAAAACATTTGAAACTAGAGTGTGAGCCTTGTATTTTCACTACCAGCCGTCACATCAATGCCCTCTGGTAGAAGAAACACGGAGCAGATTTTCCTGGACCCAACAATCATTCTGGCGGCATCCCCATGGTACCACTAGTCTAGGAATCTAAGGTTGGCCATCCACCGGGACTTTCTTTTCCTTTTCATGTTGTTCATTTGTTTTTGGTTTTCTTTTATTTTCATTTTTTTTTTGGGTTCCCAATGTGTTGCCTTCCTCTTGTAGACCGGTATGCTTCGCATAAAATCTAGTCTTTGGAACGGTACCTTATGCATTTCGGTGAATTTAGAATCTATTGTTAGTATGGAAGAGTTTTTTCTCACTCTGAATTTATTTTTTAAGTATGGCAAAGGGTTATGGGTAATCTTCATCAGATTCACATCTTGACAGTCTGGACATTGGTTAATAAAAAATTTAAAGAAGCAAGTAATTCGACACCTTGAAGGAAGATCAATTGCACTGATTGATTGACCAAGTTTGAAAATCATTAAAATATCCCAGGTCTGGAACATCCTCTCCTATTCGGAAATTTAAAGTGGATGGAAAGGTGAAAGAAGTACCACCATTAAACTTAATTAAGCTTAAGCTTCACAGTGAAAGGATTGTTTCCTTTCCATCCAGAAAAGAAAAAAAAAAGAAAAGGAACAGAAGAATGGAGAATTCTGATATCTAGGGGAAATGTGCAAGATATGATGACTTTGGTTTGATTTGCTTAGTTCCTCCTCTCTGCTTCTCCCGGGGGTCATCAGCTTAGTTTTCTTCCAAAGCACACACCCACAATTGACGAAAGACTGAAAGATTGAATCATTGGTGGGATGGATTTTCTCAAACACCTCACACTTTGCAAGCAGGATACTACAGGTAAAGATTTATTCTAGTTTTTCTACCCAGAGATTCTAAAGTTGTTGAATGCGTTAAGGCATTCATCCTAGATAGTCTCTATTTGTTGTGTTGTGCATACTCGTCCCTACATTTTGTAGGAAAAATGTTGGGTCCCCTTTTTTGCTTTTGCTCTTGCCTTGTTTTCTTTGCTTTCCCTCCGGGATTTTCTTCCGTGAGGGTTGTCTTTCTTTTTCTTTTTTCCTTCTTGTGGCTCTGGGACCCAGTCCTAGAGTTTTTCATTCTTTTGATTCAGCCGGATTCTAGACTCCGGGATTCTCTGCCATCACTTCTTCTGTTTCCAAAAGGTATGGTTGCATGGGATCCCCAGGCCTGAAGTCCAGAGGTTTGCTTGTCCCAGAGTTTGCGAAAAGAATGCAACACTTTTTTACCATAGGGGTATATATTGATGTTACCTATCATTTTCACATTTACCGTGATTAAAACACTTAGAGCACACAGAGCGATTTTAAGGCAATTAAGGCGATTAAAAAACAAATTACTCCTTGTGCTTAGTGGTTAATTGAAGAGTGATTTGCAGTGTTGGTGCATGGTCATTCAAAGGTGAACTTGTTGGAGAGTGCCTCCCATGCTCATCCTTCTCACTTCCCCTATGTTCCCAGGTAGGCCTTCGGCCCTTCTTTCTCTGGTTCCTGGTTTGCTAGTTTTTGTTTGTTTTCTTTGTTTTGTTTCCTTTTTGTTTTGCTTTCGTTCCCATCTCTGGTTCTACTTTTCTGTTGCCTCCCATTGGTGGGTTGGCTATGCCAAAGGGTTTTCCGCCCTTTGTGCAATTTTAATTTAGAGTATAAAGTTGTATATTGTCATAGAGTATCTTTAGGTGTCTCTGTATATTTTGTACATTGTGTAAATTTGTGTAAATAGTGTATATATGTCATTGTTCTGTGGCCAACCTGCGAGTGGCACTTTGATCCTCGTAGCATTTTGACCCTCTGTACATTAGGTGTATATTTTTTGTATATCCTTTCATTCTGTCAAGCTCACCACGCTCCATCATGTCTTAACTACTCCACCGAGCTCGTCAGAGAGGGAGTTGCCACGGTTTGAACTTAGCACCTCACTGGTTCGAATCATGACGGCTTCCTCTCTCCTCTGTCATGTCATCTTAATGGCTGGATTAATTTCCCATGAATGAACATTCAAATCCCATCCCATCTAGAATTTACTTCCCTCCTGTTGGCCCACTTATCACCATTATGCCACCTGTCACATGGCCACATGAAGACCCATGTCAGCCAAGTATGGCTTGCTGCCGGTCAGGTTGACAACGGCTAGTTCTCCTAGACTCTGGGTGCTAAGAATCCCCTGCGTCTTCATTCTTTTTTTATTACTTGGTCCAATGCCTCAGAGTCCCCAAGTGTTTGTCAAAATCTGACCCATGTTAATTTCACCATTCTGGGATTTTGATGCATGCTAACACGTTTTTGGGCAGGTGCGAAATAGTGATGAATTTCCTAGAGTCCTTAAAATCATTTTTATCATATCATGTATTCATGGTTCTCTGGTCTTGCAGGTTGTAGATAGTTTGATCAAAATGTGTGAAGTGATCACTCCTCCTGATAGCCCGGAGCTGCCTACTACCTCCACTCGGACGGCTACAAAAATGAAGGCCGAAAAGATACTGGCCAAGATGCCACTGACCTCCAAGTTCCCAAAGGAGGGAATTCTAATAGGGTCCAAAGTGGACTCTAAAATGCAAGAAATAACAGACACAGAGCCTGGACTTTGGGTTGAAATGTAGGGCTTAGTTCAAGCCATATACAAACTAAAGGCCGACGAAGATAATATGGCCATCCACTTGGCCGCCTCCAGAATTATTAAGGCTGAAAATTTTCCTTGCTCGGTGCAAGCACCAGAGCTGATACTCCAACTAGCGATGCTCTACAATGCCCTGACTTAGACTGTTTTGCTCATTGATCCCCGTCTGTTACACTATCCAATGACTATTGTCAATCTGGATGCAACAACTTTCGCTTCAGAGTTGGGGATCCCTTAATTCAAAGGATCGGTTGTTCTCACCCGGGTCAATTTGTTAGAAGAGTTTGAGGGAGCTTCCTTCCTTTCCTGACTATATCTCAACTCTTAGTGGCTCAAGTCCTCGAAAAGGGACCATAAAAAGATGAAGCTAGAGATTCCCCACGAGGATTTTAAAGAACCCATTCAGGCAAGCATTATATTTTTGTGTCAGATCTTCATAGAGCCCCATGCCTGGGATTTCTTAGCATGGATGTACTACTTTCTCTATAGCATCACCACCCACAACCAGAACTTCAATTGGGCAGCTATCATAGCCAATCATGTGGACACATAGCTAAAAGGCATCCTCCAGAACTCAAAGTTCCACATCACATCTTATATACTATGGGCATTGGACTAACAGAGACTGGCTTTTCTGGGTTTACAAATAGTGGGCATTCTTGGGAATGGGTTAGGCAAGTTGACGCTATGGGACCATTATTCCCAGGTCCAATGGGAACTCAGTTTCTCAAATTTTTGAAGGGTAAATGATGCCTTCATTTACCAAAATATTTTGACACTTACCCGGGATTCCAAATACTGGTTATCGCAAGAGGTGATGAACTTGGTGAATTCTTACAGAAACTATTTCATACAATTCCAACAACTCACATACATTCGGGTGACCGGCTTCTTCAGGAAACCCTATCTTCTTCCTTGGTATTGTGGGGATAGAATCATTCTTTTAGAGTTTTGCCGGTAGATTTTGGAGCTACCCACCCTCTTCACGGTGAAGAAGGTCACCAATGTCCCATTCCCAATCTCTTGTGGGAACTTTTCTTGCAGTCTCACCGTAGCAAAAGAGTCAGACAGTGAACTAAAAATTCTGGGGTTGGTTGAATTTGACCATACCAGAAACAATTTTGACCCATTAGGTAAGATAGCCTTGGCACTTCCCTGGGCATCTCCGCCCCACATAGCATATATTGAATATTTCTGGGAAGTTTTCCAAGATAGTTTTGATCTCTGGGCCCACCAGCATTCACGGATGTCCAAAGGCCTAATGAAAGTACTTGACCTTCAGGGTTTCCCGAAGGGTTTCTCAGATGACGGGCTGCCAGAGGACCCATTGTATAAAGAGTAGGGGTTAGACAAATTGGATCTCCCTTTGATGTATTGGGCCACCCTAGAAGATTTAACAATTGAGGGAGTATGTCACCCCATTATAGAAGCTAGTCATATGTATTTTGCGTGGGTGTGTCCCCAAAGCACCTGAAAATGAAAAATTGTTTGAAGGTCTGCCCTGACCTCCAGAGCTGCAAGACCCAGCACAAGAAAGGGGAAGGAAAAATAAGATACCCTAGCCAAGGTGCCTCCCTAAGGCCCGACCCCCATAATGTCATAGCTACAAGAATAAATGGATTCAGCGAGGCTGGCGAGCCAGAAGATCAGCACAGAAATTTCCCAGGGCCTCCTCGCACCTCTGGTAGCATCTTCTCACCCAACGAGATCCCATCATTGGCCATGATGATGAGAAGGCGGACTTTCACTAAGGTGGAGTCTACAAGTATTTTGGATATCGGCGTCCCAATACTAAGGAAAAAGAAGCAGAAGATGAACCCCACCCCAAGCATAGACGAGGGACCCGGTATGTCTGACGTGCCCCAGTGAATGTTAGTTAGGATTCCCTGAACTTGAGAACATTTCAGATAGCTCTACCTTATATGATGATTTTGCTGACATCTTCGAGACGGATGAGCTCATGAACCTACATGAAGATATAGATCACGCGGTAGAAGAGGATAGTTCAAGAGGTAATGAAACATGAGCCCCAATTACATATACTAGTTCGAAGGGTGACATGCCAATAGCTCACTTCAAAGTGGTTTGATCTGCCCATAGCGCCTCATGGAGTTTCTTGTGCCATTCTCGGGGACTATCATCCATTAATTTTTTCATTATAGCTATCAGGTTTTTATTGCTGGATTCCGCCTGGCCGTTTCCCTGTGGGAAATAATCTAAGGAATGGGCCAATGCTACACCATGCTCATAGAAAAATGTTGATATCTCTTCTGAAGAAAAATACGTAGCATTATTTGCTACAATTTTGATTGGCACACCGAATCTTACAAAAATAAAGTTCAGCCAAAATTCGCACACCACCTGAGAGTTTGCCTTCTTCGTGGGTATTGCTTCCACCCACTTCGTAAAATAATTAGTGGTCATTAGAATATAGATATCCCCAACACTAGATGGTGGATTCAATGGTCTGATGAAATCGATTCCCCATTGCCTAAATGGTTCTTCCACAACAACTAGCTTGAGGGGTAACGCCGCTAGATAGGGTCTCCCAGCAAACAGTTGACATTTGTCACAGTTTCTGACATACTGATAAGTGTCCTTGAACATTCCTGGCTAGTAGAACCTATTTCAAAGAATCTTATAGGCTGTTATAGTTGAAGAGTAATGTCCCCCGCATGCTTCATCATGGAATGCTTTCAACAATTCTTTCCGTTGTTCTTCATCAACGCACCTGAGAAAAGTTCCATTGACCCCCTTTTTGAACAAAGTTCCCTGGGAAATCACATATTTATTAGCTTTTAATCTCAGGTTGCACCTTTCCTTTTGGTTCAAATGACCTGGGCATTCTCCATATGTAAGGAAGTAAGTGATGTCAGAGAACCAAGGGTCGATTGAACCAACTAATAATGCCATAGGGACTTCATCAATTTTTTCACATATCTCATTATTCTCTGCAATTAACTTACATAAACCCTTTCCTCTTACCAAATTTTTGGGTTTGATTGTCAAGTCATATTCTTGAATCTTCGCAATCCATACAGCTCTGTTATTCATGCCAATTTCTTTGTGAATCAGGATGCTCTTCACAGCCGTTTCTGGCACATATACAGTGCTATGCGAGTGAAGAATGTAATACCTGAAATGCTTCACCACCTTTACCACCGCATAAGCATGCTTTTATATTTGGGGGTATTTGAGTTCGTGCTTCATCAGGGGTACGCTCATAAATGCTATGGGTGCTTCCTATCCTTCTTTGTCTTTCTGAGTGAGTATGCTTGAAAGGGTATGTTGAGAAGCGTAGCTGTACATAATGAAATCTTTTCTAAAATTTGGACTCTTCAATACTAGTGCCTGAGATATGGCAGTTTTAATATCTTCAAAAGCTTTCAGTCCATCATTATTCCATTTAAAAGGGATTTTCTCACTCATCATTTTGATCGTATGTCTTGTCACTTCAGAGAATTCAAGAATAAAAGCTCGTAGAAAATTAATTTGACCAAAAAATGACTTCACACCAGTTCTGCTAGCAGGCAGGCAGAGTTACTGAATTTCTTTAACTCATTCAGGATCTATTTTGATGCCCTCTTTTGATACTATATGGCCAAGTAACTTTCCCTCCTCTACAAAGAATATTGACTTTTTGGGATTTAAGGAGATGCCATGATTTCTGCAACCCTGCAAAACCCGTTCAAGGTCATTCAAGTGTTGATTTGTCCTCTTCAAAAATACTGTAAGGTCATCTAGATAGATCACTATAATTTTATTTCTGAGATCTTCGAAGGAAGAATTCATTGCCCGTTGAAAATTTGCACCTGCGTTTATTAATCCAAAGGGCATGCGGTTGTAGGCATAAGTGCCCCATGGCGTGATGAAGGCTGTCTTGTGTTGGTCGGCCTTTGCTACACCTATTTGAATGTAACCTGAATAGCCGTCTAACATTGACATGGCTTCAAAACCAGAGACCGCTTGCAAAACATGCTCCATGACAGGCAGAGCATAATTATCCTTCAAACTTTCTTGCTTCAAGTTCCGAAAATCAACACAAATTTGAACTTTGCCATTTTTCTTCCTCACGGGCACTATGTTAGCCATCCATGTTGAATGGTGAATAGGATAGATGATTCGGGCTTGCAACATCTTTTTAACTTCCCTTAGTATAGCCTCTGATACTTTAGGGTTATAGTTCCTTAACTTCTGGTGAAAAGGGACAACTCCAGGTTTTAAGGGGATTTGGTGTTCGAATTGACCATTTCTAAAAACTTTCAGATCTTCATAGCCCCAGGAGAAAACATCTCTATACTCCTTCAATAACCTCTTCAAGTCTTCTTTTTTAGATTCAGTACAATTTTGACCAATAGAAATCCACCTAGGAGAACCCTGGTCACCTATATCAATTTTGTCATATTCTTTTGAATTTGGAACATGTGAGACCTTTTCCTTTACTGTGTTGTCATCTCTCCTTCTAAACAGGTGCTCCAGAGAAACTAGGCCCTTAGGGATTTTATTACCTTTCAACTGAATTACCCCTGCACTACCAGCCTCACCTTGGTAAATTTCTTTACATTCATTTTTTGATCCTTCAAAATATACTTCAGTAAATCCAGCAACACATTCCATAAATTCTTTAAGATGTGTATCATCATCAAACACTTTCCAGTTTTGAACATTGTCTGGTACCCTCAGTTTGTATATCATTTCAATCTGGTATTTTTGAGTTTTAAAATTAGGATGTGGCAAAAGTAAGGAGGTCGATACAGCCAAAGCATATGCTCTGGTATTCTAATTTCTAGGAATATACTCAATGGAAAAGGCATCAAGAAATTCTATGTCGTCCCACGCTAGATTTCTATAGTGCTTTAGTTTCTCATTTTTTACAGAAAACTGCCCCTGAACCTGCTTCACAATCAATTTGGCATCTCCTTTCACAATCAGCTTTTTGATTCCTCTAAACCTGCATTCCTCCAGACCTAACAACAAAGCTTCGTATTCTGTGGTGTTGTTAGTGTTTTTGAAATCTAATTTGAAAGAGAAGGGAATACACTCTCCATGGGGGGGAAAAAGGACCACTTCGGCACCTGAACCTGAGTTGGAACAGTTTCTGTCAAATTCCATTTTCCAAATGTCTTTTTCTTTCTGAGGTTTGATTCGGATATCCTTATCCGAATCAGTTAGGATGACATAATTCCCAAAATTACATTCCTCATACAAGATTTGGGCTCTAGGTTCATCTGAGGGTATCACGGTATACTTATTCTTAGGTTCGGGTTCTAGCTTTACTTTCCTTTTGCCCATGGGAATTGTGGCTTCGGACCAATCCATTTTTATATCCTCGCCTAAGTCCTTATAGAAGGTTCTGCTGAGTAACATTCCATAACTAGCTGGGATATCAGCTACTAAAATAGTGAGTTTTAATCGTTTGTCAGGGTATGCGGCTAGGATAGCTTGACAATCTTTGATCTGACCCTTTAATGGTACTTCCTTACCATCCATAGAGTAACAATGACCAAAGGTTTTGGTTAAGGGTAAGTCTAAAGCTTTAGCTATGGGGGCGGGCATTATGTTGTCAGAGGCACCAGAATCAATAATACAATTACTCAAGTTTTGACCGTTCAATAGCAAAGAAACATAAAACAGATTTGGCTTTTTCTCTTCATACTCATTTTCGGTGGAATTTATGGAATGACATCCTTCTGGAATTTGAGGAGTATCTTGAGACTGGAAAACAAAAGGTTCTTGAATAGTGGTGGTTTCCCCTATGAAGGGTTTATCTACTTGAGGACTTGTATAAGTTTCTCCTTTAACATGTTTCACCAACTTATCCAATTCTCTAGGGTTCATCTTCAAGAAATCAAGAGAAGAGATAGAAACCGTTGAAGACTTATAGAACTCAACAAAATCGAAAGGAGATGGAGGGATAGTTGTATTTTTGGAAAGAACTTTTACCTCCGGGGTTCTTGAACTTGTGGGTGTTTCTACGCCGGCAGCTTCCTTTCTTTTTGTGTCTGCGCTTGTAGCAGTTGCACTTGGAACAAACTTCTGAGTTCATTTATTTCTCATTAAGATAACGCAGGCTGGATCTTGCAGGGTTTCTAATACACTTTCACCTTGTTCTGCACCCGGTACATATTCTGAGTAGAAAGAACCTGATGAACCAATGTCTGGAGAATTATTTTCCTCATGAAGTTGTTCGTTACTCATCTCATCTCTGGCTGCATTGAGTTGTAAGTATCTTAACCATTCAGTACACGTATCCTCATCATGGTCGGTGGTCAGGTGGAACGAGCACATAGTTTCCTTGGGAGCAGGCTCTATTTGCAATCTCTGTTGAGGACTGGGTAACTGTTGAGCTTTAATCTTCTGTTGGGGAAATTGCCTTCGACTTATGTCTTGATAAGGGGGTTGATAGGGAGTGGTGGCTCTGTTTTGCTGCCTTTTTAGCATTGTTATGTCATTCATAAGCCTCTGTACCATTGGATCTGTAGTTGTAGCTACTAAAGAATGACTTGGGGCTTGCGCTTCTCTTTTCCACTTGCCGACAGTTATGAGGGTGTCTTCAAGTTCAATCGCTCTAGTTTGAGCATCTTCAAGATTGGGCACCTCATCTTTCAACAAATGGAATCTTATGTCTGGTGGGACTGCATTAAGAAAGAAAATCTTTTTATTTTCGTCACTCGGGGCGGCGGTTGCGGGAATTTTTTGCAGAGTTCTATTAAATTTGACAACAAACTCCCTCATCAGCTCATGGATCTCTTTTTTTAACTGACTGAGTTGTAACAATAAACAGACTTCATTATTAGGGGTCTTGAACATCTTTTTGAAAGCCCGCTTCATAGTATCCCAATTTGTAATGGACCCATTTCGCAAATGACTGAACCAATCAGCGGCAGCATCTACAAGAGTCTTGACAAAAAGTCTCACCGCCACATCTTCTATAGCTACGCTCATGATCCCACAAGTGGTTTGGAAAGCATTGAGATGATCATCCGAAGAGATCTTTTTGTCTCCACTGAACTTGGGTAAAATTTGATTAGCTCCTTTGGGTAAATTGGCAAGTTGATTAACTCCCAGGTTCAGAGGCCCAATGTGTTGGCCCCAAGGCTGGTTTTTGGCCATGAATGGGAGTTGGAGATTCAAAGGCTGAATATTTAGAATGGTGGGAATTATAGTACCTAAAAAAACAATGGCTTGAACAGTCAATGGAACAGTTGGGCTTCGCAGGGGAGATGAGGGTCGGCTGACAGTTTGAGCCTTTCTTTTTCGACGAAGATTTAAATCTGGTTTGAAATTTAGGCTTTCCAACAGTTCAAAATCCTCATCCACCAATCCTTTTCTATGCTCCCCCCTTGTGTACCTTCTGGTTGCCAGTTCAAGTATCTCTTCAAACCTTAGTCATGTTGTTGACCTTGTGCAAGACTGTTAACTATGACAGCTTCTCTAGCAACAGGAATACCTCTTAGATGTTCACCAATTTCTTTCTCTCTCTCAAGCACTTCTTGAACCCAACGAAACTCTTGGTTGTTTTGTCTGAACCTCCAGGTAGCCGAAGCAAGATCTGAGATTAAATCCTCCTGTGTGTCTTCAAAACCCAAATTTGGCTGGAGCACGAGGAACACATTGTTATTGGGTAGTACAATTATGTGACATTATAACGAGAATAAGACTAGCGCACTTGACTAGTCTTTCCCTAGTAGAGTCTCCAAAAATCTGTTGGTTAATAGATTTGTCCTCCCTAAATATTGATTTTTACTTTATGAATCTGTGCCCTTGAAAACAAATCCTTAAACAATAGTTGGGCAAGCATTTACTTTGCTTCCCTCTGAATTTTACAAAGGTACAGCTCCCTTTCAAAGATTTTCAATGAATGGATACTTGCAATTTAAACATACAAGCTTTTAACTAAAAATCAGGAAAAAGATCTCCCAACTGTTCTTGGACAGATGAGGTATAGCATGGAAACTTGCAAAAAATTTGAAAGAACCAGAAACTATTTTGCAGAAAGCAGCTTAAACTAACTTAATAACCAAGAGACTCAAAAACTGCTAAGTATTCATCTACAAAGATTTAACACTTATGAATCTAAAACTAAATGACTGAAAAGAAATAGCACATGCAAAGATTCAGTATATAACTCTCGCAAAGTAGAAATATATATTACTGTCTGATTTTCAAAAATCAAAAATTCATCTCAGCATGAACATCCAAGTATAACTAGCTCAAAGTCTAGATATTATCAGCCACTTAAACTATCGAAAGATAAAAAAATTTATGCTATTCTAAATTTTATTCTTTCTACCCCCTTCTAGTCTAACCCTTCAAGAGTTTTAAGCTCCAGGTTATATAGTTCAGCAGTCCGAGAAATCCTCCCAAAAAATCTGGCTTCTCAGACACAAACATGGGAAGAAACAGTTACCAGTTATAACAGAGTTCTCAAAGTAAGGTTTTTAAAAAGAAATATAATTTAAGAAAATAAAACTGAATCCAGTTCAGTTTTCTTTGGTATCCTTTGACGTGGCCATCTTCACCAGCTTCCACGACCGAAAGACACGGAGCAGTTCCTGTGTAGGTGGGGCATGCAAATTCTTTAGTGCGGCTAACTTGGCATGCATCGTGTTCTTTTCCCATCGTATCTTCTAGATTTTTTCAGCTTGTTTCGACAGTTGTCCTCGGTTCAAGATTAACATAGCTTCAATGTTGGTAGTTCTGGTGAGGTCACGAACTATTGGCGCCTCAATTTCTTTGAAGGCGTTCATTACATCAACGAAAGACTTAACCATCACATCAACATCCTGATTTCCATCATCAAATTGTAAGATGCCCGAGGGGTTCACTACTTTTATGTCCTTTAGGGTATCAGAGTGAAATTCCTGTACTTCTTTTTCCATAGCTTTCATTTGGGAAATAGCCGCTTCGATACAACGCGTTCTTCCAGCAAAAGTTTTTCTTTAGGACAAACAGCATACAAGGGTCAACCAATTTCATGGGATTTTCAGTTAAAAACTGCTCTACTCCGTAATCTTCAATCTCTTGTACTCACATCACAATGTCTGCACATTTTTCTGCCTCATTTTTCCATGTTGGGATTAAGGTCTGAATCTCATCTAGGAGTGTTTTTCCATCCGCGCGGGTGCTCATGAACTCCCGTATGAAGGTGCTCCCTTCTACTATTATACCATCAATCCATGCCTTGATCATTTCTGTCCAAGTCCTTCCTTGTTGTACCTATTTGACCAATTTTTGGTTCTCCTTCGAGTTGGGGTCAAACCCTTGGGAGGCTTGTGCCATAGGTAGCGTACCATCTTCAGCCAATGATGAGAGAAACTCTGCCATCATTGAAACTATTTGCTTTAATTCACGTTTCTCCCTGCCATCTATCTGTGACTGCCCCAACATATGGTCAACGGAAAATTTGAAGATGTGATCATGAGAATCCCTGTTCAGAACTCCCAACTCCATTTTTTTTATTTCATAATTTTCAGGTTCAGGATCCTGCGCTTCTTCCATAGGCTTTAATGTGGCAATTTCAGCAATAATCTTCCCTGTTGACGGATCTGTTGTCAACCTCGCATCACTTTTCATTCTCTTAGCCTTTGGGGTGTGGGAAGCATACCTAGTGACAATTTCTTTAACTGGTAAAGCAAGCGGTTTGAAACTTTTTCTCTTATTAACAGATTCATTGAGCCATGGTGGAATCGAACTAGGCATAATTCAATTATCAGGAGTTTTTATCGGTGTGTTTGCAACCTGGGATAGCTCCTGATTCTACGTGACAACCTCTTGAACCTTCTCTTGGTGATCAGGGGTGAATGAGAGGTCTTCTTCATTGAGCTCAATGACGTCATCCAAATAGTCGGGTTCTCCTGAAGCCATCTAGTTCTTCTTCCTTGACCTCATCCTTACCCTCGATCTTGGTGCTGTAGGGTGTTTTACTGAAGTTGTTTTCTCCTTCAATGATGTTATTTCATCTGCATTTGGTAACAAGGGAGAAACATTAGCATGAACTTGCTTAACACTTTCAATAGGTGATCCTGTATCAAGGCATGTGTTGGTAGGGAGTTGAACTCTTTTCTTCTTTGCTGTAATCCAACTCTCAGTTACTTCTAAAATACAGCGGGCTCTGAGCTTAATATCGCTGGATTCTTTCCTACCCCAATCAATAATTGGGATACTTTCTGCTTCTGAACAGGTGGCGATTGGGAATAGAATCTCTGAACTGTCCTCTTCCACACCTATGATATCGAACCTCAGCTGTAACAACTTGATCTGAGACACAGTGAGTCTGGTTTGATCCCGCTCCCAGACCATTTTCTCATTACTGAGATTTTCCCATAAATCTTCAAGATGATAACTTGGGGAGGGGCATTTTCTTAGTCCCAGGGTCAGCCGGGCAAAACCCATACTGTCAAACCCTGTCCTTGGTTCATAAAAGGTCATGTGAAAATTCAGCAAATTACTACCAATAATGGATGCATCCAAAATACTATTACAGACCAAATTGCCTAACTTCACCGGAAACAAAGAATTCCACTTGTCTTTAGGGAGAGCACTTTTAATAACAACAAATAACTGCCTACAAACTTCCGCCAGTACAAAACAATCAAAAGCATACCGAGGTAACTTCAAGGGTTCCTCTTCAAATCCACCTACCCAAATATATGTGAAGCGAGGAAATTGAATGTAGAAACTACCAAATATCTGGACCAATTTCTGAGCATTCTTTGAAATCCTCTGGTTCGGCGCGCCTGCAAGTTCTTGGCGTAGTTTCCCCCAAAACACATCATGTACTTTCCTGTAATCTTCTAAAACTTTATCTTTTCTTAACAATGGGCAATATTCATGAATAAACAAGCTTTCACTCCAAGGAATTTTTTGAATAGGAGATAAGTTTTGAGTGCAGGCCAAACAATACATTAAGCATGAGGACATATAGAACCCTTCTTTGGTAATTTGAGTTTGCTTGAGTTGATCCCTAAGGGATATGGCTATGATCTCAGCCCAGTCTATGTGTTGTCTTCCCTCTAGAACAATTTCTACAAAATAGAACATCCATTCGTCAAAGTACAAAGCTTGTTCTAAACCCTTTAATCGGTGAAGAAGGACAACAATATCATGTACCAGAGGGTTCATGTGATCTTTAGTAAGGGACTTTGGTAACCGCGACCCACCTTTGTAGTTGGTTTTGGTCCATTTTCTTGCTATATGGCTTCTATTCTTGTCAATATTTTCTCTAAATTGAGCCAAAGACTAGGTAGGGGTGAAGTTAACTAGACCCTCATCAGGTATCTTAAAAACTGCTGCAATGGTTCCATGGTTTATTGGTATTAGGGTTTGACCCTCTGCATTGAAAGTACACTTCAATTTAACATCATATCTATTAATGCACTCCTGTATTAACTCTAGACAGACGACGGAAGGTGGGAATGCGACTGCTTCTAGTAAGCCACTGGCTAGATTTTCTACAACAGACTCTTCATCAACATGAGAAGAGAGCTTTGAAGTCATGATATCAACTGAAACCCCTAATAAATTTGTGTCCGCTATGACTGGAGCCCTACATTCTAAGTTCTTCACATTTCCAAAGAAGTGCATAACAGACTTCATATTTGCACAAGAAAATGAAGAGTTTACCAGCTCACTACTCGAAATATTTAACTTTAAGCAACAACCAGAAACAAGGAGCAGAGCTCCAAAAAGCTACCTGTGAGAGTTGAACCTGACCAAACCACCTTTCCAGTGTCGAGAGTCTGCGAATGCATAATAGGGAAAAATGACCTACAAAGCTTCTTTTATTTGCAGTTTGAAGCGCGGAAGAGACAGCTTCATGTGGGCATTAATCAAGCCTTCAATGCCAAGTGACATGAAAATTGAATGCTTTCAAATCAAAATGTATCTTCGAGACCTTCCACCTTCCCCAATCATTATTATTTACTGTCAAATCAAATATTTTCACCCATGTAGGTGATTTCCCTAATTTCCGTACACTGACTCAGCAAATAGAATTAGGCCACCTCAATTGGCCCGTCTTGTCAGACATCACGTCATTAATAATCTTGCCTGCATTCCTTTCTGAACTACTTTGAACTACTTTGAACCTGGGTTCAAAGGGGTTCAAAGAGGTTTGACACCTCAAAAGAGGGAAATGTCGCGTGCTTTCCTGCAGGAACACATCGTGAGCGATAAAAAGACTTGGACCGTTATTGATCTACTTTGAACTACTTCGAACCGGAGTTCAAAGAGGTTCAATGAGGTTCAAATGACTTGAAAGCTTGAGTGACCGACTTATAACAGACTGGAATTGAACCTGATGACGCCAAAGGCTTAGATTTGACAGACTTGGATATAAAGGCTTTGGAGGAAACAACAAGGTAGGAAATTGAACGGAGTGAGGCTTTGACTATTATAAACACGTGAACTTATAAAGTTCAAATAAAGGTGACTCTTAACCCCCTAACATTGGCTCTGACTGGGGACTGCATATTGCCCAATATGCAGAGAACTCAGTATGCTAGTTTTGCAGACTGAACTAAACAAAAGGAAAGGAAAATAAAAGAGGGGTACCACCAAAACTGAAAAACACTGAAAACTAACTAATATGTACAAAGGGAACGGACTTCGACACCTAGAGCTTGCACAACTTCAGATCCTACCTATTGTAAGTAAATGGCAGGCTAACACCATCTTGATAGGACAATTTATAATCATTTGAACCCAGAGCTTCTGAGATAATGAATGGACCTTTCGACAGAGATTCAAACTTCCCATGCGATCCCTTTGATGCCCTTCTTTTGTCCCATAGCAGAACTTCATCGCCCATCATAAAACCACGAGGTCTAGCTCGCATATCAAAGATCTTCTTCACCTGCATCTGATGCTCAGTGATATGATCTACCATGTTTTCTCTATCTTCTTCCAACTTGCTTAAGTGCATTACACGCCTTTCTAAAGGATCTTTGAAATACTCATCTTCAATGACTGCTTGGAGTTTTGCCGAGGATAGTTCAAGAGGTAATGAAACATGAGCCCCAATTCCATATACTAGCTCAAAGGGTGACTTACCAATAGCTCACTTCAAAGTGGTTCGATCTGCCCACAGTGCCTCATGGAGTTTCTTGTGCCATTCTCGGGGACTATCATCCATTAATTTTTTCATTATGGCTATCAGGTTTTTATTGCTGGATTCTGCCTGGCCATTTCCCTGCGGGAAACAATCTGAGGAATGGGCCAACGCTACACCATGCTCATAGAAAAAGGTTGATATCTCTTCTAAAGAAAAATACGTAGCATTATCTGCTACAATATTGATTGGCACACCGAATCTTACAAAAATAAAGTTTAGCAAAAATTCGCACACCACCTGAGAGTTCACCTTCTTCATGGGTATTGCTTCCACCCACTTCATAAAATAATAAGTGGCTATTAGAATATAGATATCCCCAGCACTAGATGGTGGATTCAATGGTCCGATGAAATTGATTCCCCATTGCCTAAATGGTTCTTCCACAATAACTGGCTTGAGGGGTAACGCCGCCAGATAGGGTCTCCCAGCAAACAGTTGACATTTGTCATAGTTTTTGACATACTGATAAGCGTCCTTGAACATTCCTGGCCAGTAGAACCTATTTCGAAGAATCTTATAGGCCATTATAGTTGAAGAGTAATGTCCCCCGCATGCTTCATCATGGAATGCTTTCAACAATTCTTTCCATTGTTCTTCATCAACGCACCTGAGAAAAGTTCCATCGACCCCCTTTTTTAACAAAGTTCCCTGGGAAATCACATATTTATTAGCTTTTAATCTCAGGTTGCGCCTTTCCTTTTGGTTCAAATGACCTGGGAATTCTCCATATGTAAGGAAGTAAGTGATGTCAGAGAACCAAGGGTCGATTGAACCAACTAATAATGCCATAGGGACTTCATCAATTTTTTCACATATCTCATTGTTCTCTGCAATTAACTTACATAAACCCTTTCCTCTTACCAAATTTGTGGGTTTGATTGTCAAGTCATATTCTCGAATCTTCGCAATCCATACAGCTCTGTTATTCATGCCAATTTCTTTTTGAATCAAAATGCTCTTCACAGCCGTTTCTGGCACATATACAGTGCTATGCGAGTGAAGAATGTAATACCTAAAATGCTTCACCGCCTTTACCACCGCATAAGCATGCTTTTCTATTTGGGAGTATTTGAGTTCGTGCTTCTTCAGGGGTACGCTCATAAAGGCTATGGGTGCTTCCTGTCCTTCTTTGTCTTTCTGAGTGAGTATGCTTGAAAGGGTATGTTGAGAAGCGTAGCAGTACATAATGAAATCTTTTCTAAAATTTGGACTCTTCAATACTGGTGCCTGAGATATGGCAGTTTTAATATCTTCAAAAGCTTTCAGTCCATCATTATTCCATTTAAAAGGGATTTTCTTGCTCATCATTTTGATCGTATGTCTTGTCACTTCAGAGAATTCAGGAATAAAAGCTCGCAGAAAATTTATTTGACTGAAAAATGACTTCACACCAGTTCTTCTAGCAGGCAGGCGGAGCTGCTGAATTGCTTTAAATCATTCAGGATCTATTTTGATCCCCTCTTTTGATACTATATGGCCAAGTAACTTTCCCTCCTCTACAAAGAATATTGACTTTTTGGGATTTAAAGAGATGCCATGATTTCTGCAATGCTACAAAACCCATTCAAGATCATTCATGTGCTAATTTCTCCTCTTCGAAAATACTGTAAGGTCATCCAGATAGATCACTATAATTTTATTTCTGAGATCTTTGAAGGAAGAATTCATTGCCCGTTGAAAATTTGCACCTGCGTTTATTAATCCAAAGGGCATGCGGTTGTAGGCATAAGTGCCCCATGGCGTGATGAAGGCTGTCTTGTGTTGGTCGGCCTTTGCTACACCTATTTGATTGTAACCTGAATAGCCATCTAACATCGACATGGCTTCAAAACCAGAGACCGCCTGCAAAACATGCTCCATGACAGGCAGAGCATAATTATCTTTCAAACTTGCTTGGTTCAAGTTCCGAAAATCAACACAAATTTGAACTTCACCATTTTTATTCCTCACGGGCACTATGTTAGCTATCCACGTTGAATGGTGAATATGATAGATGATTCGGGCCTGCAACATATTTTTAACTTCCCTTAGTATAGCCTCTGATACTTTAGGGTTATAGTTCCTTAACTTCTGGTGAAAAGGGACAACTCCAGGTTTCAAGGGGATTTGGTGTTCGAATTGACCATTTCTAAAAACTTTTAGATCTTCATAGTCCCAGGAGAAAACATCTCTATACTCCTTCAATAAACTCTTCAAGTCTTCTTTTTCAGATTCAGTACAATTTTGACCAATAGAAATCCACCTAGGAGAACCCTGGTCACCTATATCAATTTTGTCATATTCTTTTGAATTTGGAACATGTGAGACCTTTCCTTTACTGTGTTTTCATCTCTCCTTCTGAACAGGTGCTCCAGAGAAACTAGGCCCTTAGGGATTTTATTACCTTTCAGCTGAATTACCCCTGCACTACCAGCCTCACCTTGGTAAATTTATTTACATTCATTTTTTGTACACCGACTCAGCAAATAGAATCAGGCCACCTCAATTGGCCCGTCTTGTCAGACGTCATGTCATTAATAATCTTGCCTGCATTCCTTTCTGAACTAGTTTGAACTACTTTGAACCTAGGTTCAAAGGGGTTCAAAGAGGTTCGACACCTCACAAGAGGGAAATGTCGCATGCTTTCCTGCAGGAACACATCGTGAGCGATAAAAAGACTTGGACCGTTATTGAACTACTTTGAACTACTTCAAACCAGAGTTCAAAGAGGTTCAATGAGGTTCAAATGACTTGAAAGCTTGAGTGACTGACTTATAACAGACCGGAATTGAACCTGACTATGCCAAAGGCTTAGATTTGACAGACTCGGATATAAAGGCTTTGGAGGAAACAGCAAGGTAGGAAATTGAACGGAGTGAGGCTTTGACTATTATAAACACATGAACTTATAAAGTTGAAATAAAGGCGACTCTTAACCCCCTAACAATGCGAAAAAGCCTTAGAAGGCTTGGACAGTCCATACCCTTCAGGCTAGTCTAGTAGGAAATATGGTTGCGACCATCGCAACACCTCCCCCAGATGCAGATACAGTGGCGATAAGGCCTGAGGACTATACTATCACAAAGGTAATACTGGGGAGGAGAGATAAGCAGGGTGAACTAGACCTATTGAGAGAGGTCACCAAGGTAGTAGAGGCCTGATATGACAAGCAGTCCTAGAATTTGAAGGAGGAAAGAAAGCCTAATACAAATCTGCTCACACTTCTAGCAGAACTCACACAACCCCTGGCCAAGATCCACTCGGAAGCTTCTACCTCTGGATTGCCACTTGCACAGGGTGACGTAGATTCTCGAAGGGCCACGAAGAAGAAGGCTCAGGCTATGGATGGGTTGATCACTGAACAAGTAGTCATCATAAGGCTATTCTTAGTGGTGTTGCTCCTGTATCTCTATCAAATCAGTCTTCTCCTTAATCAAGCAAATGCCTCCGCTATTTTGTGGGAGGACTTAGAGAAAAATGAAAAATGGAATGCCGCGTTGGATGATGTTTTCAATGTCGTCACAGAGGCCGTCACAGAGGCAGGAATTTTGGGAGAAGAATCGTATGATTCCCTCCAGGCCCAGTACTCCAGACTTGGCCTCAAAATTGAGGTGTACAAGGAACTGGTTAAGGCCCTAAAAGAGAAGGTGACCACGGCCTAATATCCTTTGGACCTATTTCAGGCATTTGTGGTAGGGGTGTCATAGGTCAACCCCTTCACCACCAAGACATGCACCTCAGAGGACTGTGTCCTTAGTAAATATGATGAGTAGATGGAGTCCCTGTATCAGTCTATCGGGGACTTTGATAGTGGAAGGTTATCAAGATTATCCAAGCTGATGATCCAGGCACATGATGCCCTGAAAATGGTAGACAAATTCTGGAACAGGGCCAGAGAAGTTGAGGAGAAACTTGACGTTTTCCATGGTTGGTGGGAGGCCATTAAGTATATAGATGAAGATTCCCTAAGCCAAGTTTTGGAAGCATTTAGAAATAGTAAATGGCAATAAGGTCCTCTAGGTTCCAAAGATTTTCACCAACAACACCTTTTTGTGTATTCATCATTCTTTGAGTGTAAGCTCCCGGATCCCGGAGTTCCAGATCCATAGTTTTATATTCTTTATATGACCTGTGTCCAGGTTCCCTGGAGCCGACCAGTCATTATCAGGCAGTTAATAAGGATGTCAGAAATTGGGTGACTCTAGTAAGGCATGTTAACTCAAGGGATGGTTCTGACAGGTGGTCTTCCCAAGGTGCTGCCCCAAAATTGAACACCTAGTGCATCAAAGATAGTGAGCTACTTTTCCATTGATGAGGCATGTAGCCTCGATCCCCAGGGGATCATATTTATTCTATTCTCCCTCTATCCCTCTTCTCAATTCTTCCATACCTCTTTTCTTGTCTCATTCTTCTTAAATGTCAGACCTCTACCCTTCTCGAGGTTGTTGTAGCGTGGTGCAGGTAATACCGGCCACCAAAAATCATATTTTCTTATTGAGTGTAAAGATAAGTTAGGTTATTTTTAGGGTAAATCTATGTATAAATGGTAACTCTAACCTCATTCCAAGGGTCGGCAAAATTGATGATTTTGTAGTCCATAGCTATAGCACTTTTGACATTTTCACTTCTTGTAGTTGCAGAGCTCAATGCTCCTTAGTTTTTAGAAGTTTAGTAGATAGATACTCCTTTGGAGCCACTATTGTATGCACCAGTTCTCGCTGGAAAACTTGTTAATGAAGAAAGAGGAGTTCTAGCAATGATGTTGATAGCATTCTGATCTCTGGATTGACATTCTTTTGTGATGTATGTTTCTGATATCCCTTTCTCTAATATTTTAAGTAGATTAATGACCTTATTTTCCTTCGCTATTGAATATATATGAACTGATGGTTCTGTATACATTTAGTATTTTAGTGTAGTATGTTAGAGCATGGTCGATGTTTTAAATATATTTGCATGACTATGGGTAGATGGAATACTTCTAAACCTAGCCTATCTTTTGAAGGTTATTTGGTTAACTAATGAGTTCTTGCAGGAAACCCCACTTACCTAAATCCCCGGAGGAGATGAGCCGAGATAACCAGCTATCCCCCCAAACAAAATAGTCACACTCCCAACTTAGCTCCTGCACCATCGACACCCAACTCTCATGTGATTGAAGGCCTAGAGAATTTATTCCCCGGACAACCTTTACAGGCAAAGTTGGTCGGTGCCCCGATACCCGATGACAACTTACATCTATTGGCGGACCCAATCACAAAGTCCCGTCAACATACGACAAGAAAACACAAAAAGGAATAGCGCAAAGGATAAACCAATCAAGTGCATCGCCTACTCTCCCTATCTCAGTTTATATCATTTAGGGAAGGTGGGGAACTCACAAGAGGGACTATATCCAATACAATAGGAATAATAGCCAATTCCAAACAAGGATCCTCTTGAGAATCGTGTTGTTCGATACTAGGTGTAATTATCAATTGAGTTGAAAGCATATGAGGTAAATCAATATCAATATTGATGGTCTCATATTCATGACTAGGATCAATAGGATCATCAAGAGTATGGACTCCTCATCAAGATTAATTAAAATAGGATCTAAGATGAAAATAGGATCATCATAATCATTCATCTTAACATCATTATGAACATTAACTTCTTCCAACACATCAAGCTTAGGTTGGTCAAAAGAAGGTAAATAATTTTGAAGAGTAGAGGCACGGGCCCTAGCATTAGCTCGATGCTTCTTATGGCATTCCTTGGTAGATTTTTTACATTTTTCTTTGTTTGACACATGTTGAGGACTAGGAGGAATAACAACTAGTTCCTTCACAGGTTCTATAGGAGGATTGGTAGGATTCGCAGTAGGCTGAGAAGCAACACTAGGAAGTTGAATATTAGAGCTATTAGTAATGGGTAAAGGAGGTATAGAAGGAGTGGAAAAAAGAACATGATTAAGATCTATCCGAGGCATGCTTAACTCGATAATCTTGCGATATTTATAGGCTTGATATGAACAAAAAAAGTTATCAGGGCGAGGGGGACATGACTTAGGTAATGAAGGCCAAAAGAAATCAAGAGTAGCACAATCTCTAGGCCTAGAAGGTTGATGCAAACTATGATTAATAATTTTCACCTCTCCATTATGAATGAACTTAATACACATATGAATAGGAGAAGCAACAATATGCATGGCAGTTAACCAAGGCAAACCAAATTTGACTTGAAACTGATCAGAAGTAGGAATGACAATGAAGGTAGTATCTACAACTTTACCACAAGGTTCAACAAGCAAGTTAATAGAACCAAGTGAAGGATAGAGAAAACCATTACAAGTTTGGATCCATGCATTAGATGTATCATAACAATCATGTTGTAGGTTTTTCATAAAAAGGTCTTCCTTAGTAATGACATTTATTAAAGATGTGGGATCAATAAGACAACCACGTGAAGGTATCTTAGCAATCCTAGCAAAAATATAAAGGGGACCATTGAGAGCCTTAATAATATTAGAATCATCAAAGGTAATTGAGAGTTCCCTAGGTCATTTATCCTTAGTTTGTTTCTGAGGTTTAGGTGGAACTTGAAGTTGAAGTGGAGGTGAAGGATCTTGAATAGTAGGTTGAGATGAAACAATGCACTCCACATGATTAACAATGTGATTGAGATCATCCATCTTTTAATTGTAAACAATATCCATAGAATATCATTGAGTGATGGTATTAGTATCATGTGTAGGTAAAGGATTCGTATAGATTTGAAGATTTTGATTAGGAGAAGAGACAAATTTGTTCTCATTACCATCAAAATTATCAACAGATAAAGCATTAGAATCGATTAAGTCTTGAAACTTATGCTTTAGAGAATAACATTTTTCAATATCATGACCATTATGTCGATGATATTGACAAAAAGATTTAGAATCAAAGGATTTTGATACCATCGTGGTAGGGAGAAGAGGTCGAACAGAAGGCAAGGTAGTCATATTAGCATTTAACAACCTACTTATAATAGAATGTAAAGATTCAGAGAGAGGAGTGAACGTACGATTCATATGGAAAGGAGCAGATGTAGAAGTGGCATTGTTGGATGCAACAACAACTTGATCAGCGACTGCATTCACCTGTTTATTGATCTTTACATAGTTGTTAGTTTTCTGAAACTTATTAGGATTAGGAGCAGCATCACTCTTATCAACTGGAACAGGAGCCATTGGAGTGTTTCTCTCAAATTGACTCACTTGTAATGATGAAGTGCTGCACAAAGTTGTTGAAAAGAGGTAAATTTAGTAAGCAGAATCTTATCTCTAATATCATTTTGTAAATTTGAAATAAACATATGTTGAATATCAATATCAGGAATAGGATAAGAAATCTGAGCATACAAATGCTTAAATCTACCAAAAATATCAGTCAATTTTTTGTTAGTGTTTTGTTTACAATGCATTAGATTAGTTAAGGAGAATTGCATACCAATGTTATTTTGAAATTGTTGGATGAAGGTATTAGAAAGTTTAGGAAAAGAATCGATAGAATAAGTAGGTAAAGAACAATACCATTACAAGGCCTTATCATGAAAAGTTATAGCAAACAACTTAGCTAAAATCCTATGGTCATGAGCATAATCACTACAAAGGATTTGAAATGTTTTAACATGAGTAAAAGGATCTCCCTTACCATTGTAATTCTCAAGATGAGGCATATCGGCTTGCTAAGGGATAGTAGCATGAATAATGTCTAAGGATAAAGGACTACCCATGTCACATGTAGGAATGCTAAACTTGGATTGGGTTAAAGATGCAAGTTGTTGTTGTAAAGATGACATAGTTTGATCCAAACTAATAATTGTGGAATCATTAGAAGAAATAGGTGGCATAGAAATATTAGGAACACTAGGAAAAGTGTAGGAAGCGGAAAGAATGGAAGACACAACTGGTGGAACACTTGAAACCACAGTTGGAAAAGGATTGGAATAAGGAAAAGGAACACTATGGTATGAAGGTTGTGAGGTAGGTAGAGATACCAGTGGAACACTCATAGGAATAAATTAAATTGAGAGAGATTTAGTCATTAAAGGAGGAGTGTAAGTAGGAATGCTAGGTAAAGGAATGGAAGAAGGTCCATCACTAGTGACAGGAGGAGTGAATCGTAGATCTTGAGCCTCTTGAGCTAAAGGTTTAACATACAAATGCACAAGATGAGTGATACTACACAAGAGATTAACACCTTGATCACTATCACGAATTAATTTCTTAAGAGCCTCTATAGCTTGGATAAAATTTTGATTATGGTTTTCTTGAATAAGCCAATTTCCCATTTTATCAAGTTCTGTTCAAAGTTTTTGGATTTATTCAGGAGGAACTCTTAAAGCATCATCCTCATCATGAGATGAGTGAGAAGATTTATGCTCCATAGAAGGATTGGAATCATGGGTGGTCAAATTTTCATCTGGGATCCTAAGGAAAGGAGAGAAAGACTCAGGATCAAAGGAACCCATAAGTCTATGGCTTCTTCTAACTGGGATACTATAAGTAGGACTACAAGTAGTAAAGCTCATACACCGATGCAAGGCAAATGAACTAATTTAGGAAACACAAGATTTTGATTTCTAATTTTTGAAATGTAACTACAAGAACATAAAAGAAATCTAATCTAATATTCATGCAAGATCTAACATAAAAATATAAATCTAACACCAAAAAAGAAAGAGTTGTCTATCGCGGGTTCACCAAAATGTAACATAAGAAATAGAATGTCACCAAAATGTAAGGGGTCAATATGTAATATAAGATAGGAAATGTATGGGGAAGATAAGATGTTCCTTTTAACCTCAAATAGACAAAGGAAGGATCCAAATTGATTAACCCCAAAGGAAGGATCAATGCATAAATGAATCAATCGATTGGAAATGAGAGTAAAGAGGAAGACCTTAGATTCCATTTTATAGATAGGAATGTGTAATAGATTTAGGAATATTAAAAACTTTAATTGAAATGGATAGGAGAAAAGTACTAACCTCAAAATGCTATAGATCTTAAGAATGTTGTTTTAGGGGGTCTGCACTAAGTTTTTGGAAAATTTGCAACCAGATCTGGAACAGAAACATAGAGACAGACAAAACCTAGAAATCATTTTTCGATCTGGCTCAATTCTGATTTTGACCCTTAAGTCAATGGCACCTTTGACCCAGAATTTTTGATTCTGAACCAAAAGTTCCAATTCTGAACCTAAATAAAATTTCAATTCTGACCCAAAAATAAATGTTGATTCTGACCCAAATTTTTGATTCTAACCTGCACAGTCCGACAGAAATCTTGTTTCCAGATCCCGATAGTTCACCGAAAAGGCTATCTGAATCTACACTCCAACTCGTTGTTCCAAACCTGTCCTTGTAAGAAAATTTTTGTTGGAGGGGAGGGGTTTTCCTTGGTCAAACCTCATTTTTGGAATTAACCTTAAAATATAATTGAAATTGCATAAATAAAACAATGTAAATGAACAAATTTACCTTGCTTATATGAAAACCCTTGTGGAGGATTTGAATCCGTGGATCCACAAGTACGTATTCACAAAATGGATGTAGAATGTAGAATGTAGAATGTAGGATGTCAAATCAATTACTTGTAGATCTTCAACACCAATCTTGAATGGATCTTGAAATAGGAAGAGGTTGGGAGGAATATGGATGGAGAAATCTTCAATAAGAGGGCTCCATAGAGCTTGAATCCTTCAATGGCTACCAATGGATCTCCTTGATGAATTAAATGATTGAATACTTGATAGTAGATTCTTTCTTCAATAGATCATGCATAGAATTCGGATGGATGGAATTGCTTCTTGCGTCTTGGAGTATTTTTTAGAAAATGAGAGGAGAAAGCTTCCTTATATATGAATCTAGGGCACAATCTTCTAGAGAGGTCTACATAGGAGAATTAAATTCCAATTAGACCCATATCCCTAGAAGAGGACCTATATTAAATATAATTTAATAATTGTTGCTCCGAACACCAAAACAACTGACCCAAAAGCGGGAATTAAATCTTTTCAAAGCCTAACATCCGGAAACCCCAGAAACTTGAAATCTGGACCTTGTGTCAGAAAAAGGTCAATTCTGACCTAGGTCAAGGTCAAGGTCGACCTTGACCCAGAAAGGTCAATTTTGACCCTGAGGTCAAAAGTCTCAATTTGCAGTTTAGGGTGTCAAAAACAGGCTGGAGAAAAGTGGGAAATGGGGTAGAACAGGGGAAAAATCCAGATCCAAGTCAGAGACCCATTCAAGGCACTTGACATGACCTCAAACCAGTTACTTGGAGAGCTAAACTAGTCTATAATGAAAGTGCTTCCATTTTCTGACTATACACCTATATAAACATGCTTCCTTACTTGTATTGGAATATAGAGTGATTGGAGATATTGTATATGCTAGGATAATATAGATTTCCCTTGATGTTATTATGCCTTTGAGCATTTACATCAATTTTATCTAGTATTGGTATTATGTTCATTTTATTTCGAGTTGTTGATCTAATACTTTCAATTAGATTTTGGGTTATATCTGTTTTAATAGATTCTAGCAGGCTCAACATGCTTCTTCATCTTGTGAGATATATTAGGTTGAAATTTTACCCGTATAGGATTTTATGATGAATATAGAGATCTTACCTCATGTTGTGGTGTTTTAAATAGTGTGCATATATCTGTGTATCTCGAGATGAATTTCCTTGTCCATCTCTAAGTTCCACTAATACTGTTTCTTTTACTCCATTTTTCCTTGAGGATTGTATTAATATCAATATCTATGTTTTTTTATAATAAATTAGATTGTTATTACTTCTACACTTTCATGTGACTCATAGTCCTTGATGATATTTTTAGTGAGGAGGATAGTGACATTTTTTTATCTTATCACAATGAGCATGAGGAATCTCGTATAAATTTTTTACAGGGTTCTCATTCTAATGGCCATTCCTTGGGGGCTCATCTAGATACTTCCATGCATAATTATAATACAACCACATTTTATAACCACAGGTACTCCCATTTAGATCATTTTATGCTTTAATTTGATATATGCTTAAGTAGTTACTTCATGTCTTCTTTTACATCTCCTATTGATAAAAAGCATAAATTAGGAATTCATAAATAATACAAGACGTATGATCATCTCTTATAATTTTCATTTGGCTTGTGTGAGGATAATGTGCAATTATTTACTAATTTATCTCATGCATCTTCCAATCTTAACACTTGTGATTCAGATACACATCAAACTGTTAAGAATGTCGATCATAATATTTCATCATATTAAAAATTCATCATAAATAAATTGGACCATAAAAAAAGAAAATTGGTGATTATGATAAATGATTATGAAAGTAGATTTCGATCTAAATTTAGATAGATAATTATTATATAATAAAAACAATATAGGAATAAATAAAATTAAAATACAAAGTAAAATATATATAGCTCGATGAGTACATTAAATATTAAATAATCTAACAACCATTTTGAATAAAAAGCTCACAAATAATTATTCATTAATGAAAACACTTGTATCACTATCTACCCAATGAACCTAAAATTTACAATGTCTCCATCTATTAATGTCTTTCTCATGATCTCACAAGATCTTACAAGTCCATACATCATAAAATTTGTGCCTCTCTTGTTCATAAAGTACCTCAATATACAATAATGCATGTGTGGAATATATAATTTAAAATATGGAGTATAATTTAAAATTTGAAGTGCTCTATTTAAGGTAATCTGAGTAGTTAGTGACCTTTCACCTTATAAATACTTTTTAGTTACTCAAAAAGTTAATCAATTATTTTATTGATAAAGTTAAACTTTATAAATTTCCCCTAATGTGATTAAATCGATTTTAATAAAATATTTAGGATTGAATTCTATAATATGAGAGCCTTATAAAGGTTATTTAGGATAACTAACATTAAATATAGCTCCATAATAAGTATTATTCTTTAGAGAAATAGATGCATTAATTTAGCCACTAGGATGTTTCATTATCATTCAAACTCACTCTTAATGGAAACTCCTTAAAGAACAACAATATTTTGTATTTATAAAATTTATAATTGTACATAAGTTTGGTAAGAGTGTTTGATCACCAGTCTAGAAAACTATCCAAAATATTCTTATCGTTAAGAACCTTTTTCTCTAATGAAGTGTGCACCTTGTTCTTTGATGTTGAAATTTATTTTTAGTGAGATATATAGAACTTTGGCTACCACATAATAAGATTGTAGTCTTATTAATACACATATCAGTCATCATTTAACAATATAATATACTAAGATGTTCCATCTTATATCTTCTATCATATTTTCATAACTAGATTATGTTGGCATACTTCTTATCTTTTGGTGGCAAAGTCTTTGAGCACTGTAAAGCATTCACATAGAAATTTTATTGTGAACATGTATTTTGAAAACTATGATCATGTCTAAAAATTATGATTTTGTCTACATTTGATTCATATTGCAAATTTTACTCTTGTACTTCAATATGTCCACTAGGTCAAAGTAGTGTTTAGGAACATCTTTAAGAGCTTGATGTGCTAATCTATTGAAGTACTTCATTTACTTTAGCCATAGTCAAGCCACTTTGGCATTGTTGGTTACAATGAATAATGATAATATAAATAGATGTCAAAATAGAAGACATTGAATGTAAGGATATTCCTAATCTAAAGGCGTTGTTTGATTTATCTTCATTTTAGTAATTAAGTGGCTAGTGGATTAATGATTTTTAATGATGTATTAGAGTAATTGATGACATGTAACTGATTGAATATTTGATAATGTTAAGTTGAAGATGATGCAAGACATTAAATCAGTTAATGGCTTATATTGTCATTGATGTCAACTTGATATCATTTGTACGGTCATATAAATAATGCCAAAGAATTCTGAGAATCAATGGAACAATGATTATGCTTTCAGCAATGCATAAAAGGCAAGTATTCACTGAGTGACAGACTACACTGATGAAGTGCACATCATCATTAAAGGCAGAGAAAAATTCATAGTGTTGCCCAACGAGAAGAAGATAGTGTTGCCCGACGAAGCATAATCATAGGATGCCCAATGAACTAAAAATAGAGTTGCCCAACGGATGGAGATCCTGAAGCTAACTGGAGTTACACTAACGGAACTGGCAGTTGTCACCGACGATGAACTGCAAAATTGACCAACAGAACAGAGAGTTCATAAAATGACAAAATATTTAGCTGGCAGAGCTTAAGGATAGAATTAATTGGTTGTTTTATTTGTTTTATTCTACCACAGTTGAGTAATTGATTTAAAGAAGATTTATACAGTTGGCAAAAAGATAACTATGAGATAAATCAAGAGTTAAAGCTGTAAATCAATTTGGATGCATTGTTTTTCACGCCAAGAATTAAGAATTAAGGAATATCATGTCTATATAAGAGACAAGCATAATTCATTTCCGTATGCAATCAGATACACGGAAGGAGAGTGAATAGAAAGAAGATGTTGAAGAGAAACTGGTGAAGGATAAACTTCATACATTCCTGATCAATCAAGTTGAGGGAGAGCTAAACAATTTTGCAAACACCGATGAGCAGTGAAACACGGCATCACAGAGCAGAAAGTGTGGAGAAAAAGGAATTGAATTGATACATTTATCAGAGAGGTATTTTACTTAAATAGATCTAAAAATCTGCAATTCAAAGTTGCATTAGAAACAGGTCATAGTATTTCAATTTAACAATTGAAGCATCAAGTCTCTTAATAGAGCAGGACTTAACAGTCTTCTATAATTGAGGTATATCCTAACAGATTGCCAAAAAGGTTGATTCATGAAAGTAGCATTGAATTTGCATAAAGCCTATTGACAACCTAAGAAGAAGGTTGATTCAAGGATGGTAGCAAGATTTTTCTAAAGCCTATTGACAGTCTAAGAAGGAGGCTGATTCAAGGATGGTAGAAAAATAGATGCCAGATACTAAGTGACAACCTATGTATAAAAATCCTCTAACAAGGTCGCACTTAACAATGTGTTTGTAACCTTTAACAAGGTTGGCTCCTAACAGGGCTCACTTCAGAAGAGTGAAAATTTGGGGTACCGGTCCTAGTGGTTTTTCCCTTAACAGGGTTTCCACGTTAAAATTCATGTGTTATGTGTGTATGGTTTATTACTTTATTGTTTTATATTTCACATATGCATTTTTGGATTGATTGGTATACTCTGCATATTTACTGAGTATCGGTAAATAAGTTTTACTGCTTATCGGTAATCAAGAAGAATAAGGACAGACAAGGTAAACCGATAGACAGTTAATTATTTCAAGTATTTTAAGGCATGCATCTTGTAGGGACTTAATAATCTAAGATATATTTAATTGGTGGTAAGTGATTAAAGGATAAATTTTGGGGCCACTGATTCACCCCCCCTCTTAGTTATTACTAACAATTGGTATCAGAGCTTGTGTGCTTAGAAGGAAGGTTTCAAGACCTAAGTAAAAGATCACAAGATGAACATACGAGATGTGCCCAAGTTGAACAAAGACAACTTTGCTTCATGGTAAAGCAAGATAAGACTCCACTTATTAGGTATTGGCAATGATATTACTCAATACTTAGATACTGAATATGTGTTTCCTACAGGACCATTGACAGTAGATCAATTGAGAGTGAAGCATGAGCATAACTACATGGTTATAGAGATTTCCTCCTCACTCTCTAATGTTGAATTTGAAGATGTCAAAGATTGAAAAATTGCAAAGACAATGTGGGACAAACTGAAGCTTGTACATGGAGGTGATACAAATGTCTTGAGAGCCAAGGCATTAAGCCTCAGAATGAAAGAAGGTGAAAACATCACATAGTACAACACAAGAATAAAAGAAGTATTCAATGCTATACGAGGTGTTGGAGGTACACTTGAAGAGGAGACATCGGTAAGTAAAATCTTAAGAACCTTATTACCTGTATATGCTATTAGATTTTCTGCTATACAAGAAATGAGAGTAGTAGCAAACAACACAGTTACTCTTGATAGATTAATTGGTAGACTGATTTCATTTGAGATGAATAACTTTGACAATAGTGTCTTACCAAGTTTAGAGTCTGCATTTAAATCTTCTATGAGAATAAGAAAATCTAGTCAGAGACACTCATCTAGAAAAGACAGTGAAAGTGAAAGTGAAGAAGAAGATCTAGATGAAATAGAAGTACTCATGGCAAGAAGAATGCAGAGAGGGAAAGGTAAATACAAAGGCAAGTTACCACTTATATGCTTTAATTGTAAAGAGATTGGACACTTTGCTGCAAGATGTCCTAACAGAAGAAAAGATGACAGAAGTGATGACAACTCTTTTGAGAAGAAGTCTGACATAGGTGATAACAAAGATTACAGAGGTTACCAACGATCAGAAAGAAAGGATACCCGAGACTACAAGGATAAAGGTAAGAAGGCTAGCTACCTAGCTGCTTGCAAAGATGAAGATATTGACACCAAACCGGATGATGACATTGAGATAGTATTTGTAGCTGTGAAGGATGATTTAGATGAAGATGAAAGGTATGAAGAAATTGCACTCATATCTAAGGTTAGTAAGAATGATGTCTGGATTATAGATAGTGGTTGCACTCACCATATGACCGGTGACAAAGAAAAATTTAATACTTTTGAGTATTATAATGGTGGTACAGTTAGAATGGGAAATGATACACCTTGTCCAGTTGAAGGTAAAGGAATAATAGTGTTGAATAACTTGATTAAATGTGAGAATTCTTATTGGGTAAATGGATTGAATTATAATCTGCTAGGTGTTTCTTAGCTAAACAATTCAGGTCACAGAGTATCATTTGAAAATAAGAAGGCAAAGATTTTCAATGAATCAGGAAAACTGATTGGTACCGGTGAACAGACCAAAGGTAACTTATTCTATCTGAATGACACTAACCCCACTTGCTTGATGACTAGAAACGAAGACATATGGTTGTGGCACAAAAGATTGTGTCATGTGAATTTTGAAAACATGATGAAAATAAGCAAGAAAAGAAGTGTAAGAGGCTTACCGATGATGACAAAGCCAGACAACATCATGTGCAAAAATTGTCAAAAAGGTAAAATGACAAAGTCTAGTTTCAAAAGTAAAACCC
>MU223802.1:3292457-3311097 GCA_018584345.1 Thuja plicata | reverse complement strand
GATCTGAAAATCTGCAATTCAAAGTTGCATTAGAAACAGGTCATAGTGTTTCAGTTTAACCATTGAAGCATCAAGTCTCTTAACAGAGTAGGACTTAACAGTCTTCTATAATTGAGGTATATCCTAATAGATTTCCAAAAAGGTTGATTCATGAAATTAGCATTGAATTTGCATAAATCCTATTGACAGCCTAAGAAGAAGGTTGATTCAAGGATGGTAGCAAGATTTTCCTATAGCCTATTGATAGTCTAAGAAGGAGGCTGATTCAAGGGTGGTAGCAAAATAGATTCCAGATACTAAGTGACAACCTATGTATAAAAATACTCTAACAAGGTCGCACTTAACAGTGTGTTTATAACCTTTAACAGGGCTGGCTCCTAACAGGGCTCACTTCAAAAGAGTGAAAATTTGGGGTACCGGTCCTAGTGGTTTTTCCCTTAATAGGGTTTCCATGTTAAAATCCATGTGTTATGTGTGTATGGTTTATTACTTTATTGTTTTACATTTCACATATGCATTTCTGGATTGATTGGTATACTCTGCATATTTATTGAGTATCGATAAATAAGTTTTACTGCTTATCGGTAATCAAGAAGAATAAGGATAGACAAGGTAAACCGACAGACAGTTAATTATTTCAAGTATTTTAAGGCATGCATCTTGTAGGGACTTAATAATTTGAGATATATTTGATTGGTGGTAAGTGATTAAAGGATAAATTTTGAGGCCACTGATTCACCCCCCCGTCCCCCCTCTCAGTTATTACTAACAGTAATCTAGGAGTTGTCCTATTTATGTTGTCCTTAAATAAGAAATTGTAGGTGTTCAATTTGAAAGTCTCACACTCAAGCCAAATAGCAGTGGTCATTGGGATCAACTCAAGAATCTTAAATTAGGCATTGATTACAATGGACAACATCACTAATACACTTTTTTCAAGGGATAGAACTAGCAGTTGCATGCGTTTGTACATGCAACGATTAAGCCGATACGAGTTTTGATTTTCAAGAAAGTGATATGTTTTAAATTATATTTGTTCATATCTATATCAAATTTGTGACTAGTTTATTGCATAATATTGATAGAAAATAAATGATAAATGAAACACAAAATAGAATTCAATCTTGTGAAAGACAAATGAAACACAAAATAGCATTTAACAGATCATTTGAAAATAAAATTAGAAATTAGAAATATGTAAAGAAAAGAATTTTTTTTCAATTCGGTTAAAAACTGGAGCATATCTTCAATGAGTAGAATAAAAAACCTGTACAAATAGGCAGTGAAGTAATATACTCTAAATTAGGGCAGCAAATAAGCAAGATATATTTCATTTTCTCTAATGAAAGCCATCTCCGCATCCAGATCTATTTCCTTAAATAAGTAAACTAATGCAAGTACAACTAGCCATACATTTAATGATTCTTTGGTGCCCCATGCGCTTGATATGACATATGCATGTCTAGCCACCATTCACAACATTACGTCAAGGTACAAACTTTACTTTTTTTTAGTAAAGCCGTCTAACTGAAAAAATAGAATATAAACCATAAATTTATTTCAAAAGTTCCCAGCTAATAATTTTCAGATTGAACATAGACGCATATTTATTTAAGTTGTTTTGTGTTCAAGCAATAAGATATGCATCTCTTTCTATGATGGAAACCAAATATTATCAATTTGATGGGAAAAGAAAAGAAAATTGAAGGCAATTTAGAAAAGTTATTATACATTCATTGAAACACTGAAAAGTTATTATACATTTATTCAAAATGAAGATAAACATGCCAAAAATAACAAAAGAATCTAAGCCCTAAGAAAATGGATGGAAACAAAATCATTCCAAAGAAAGTAAAACTTGTCGTGCATGTAAGAAACAATGGCAGAAAGTTATCAATAAGTACAAATACCATATGCATGATATCATCAACATAGACAAAGCTCTTAAAAATATCTTTGTTAGAAGATGCTTCTTATGCAAAATGCTATTACCTAATTCAAATAATTCAAAAAAAAGTACAATAATAAATAATGTCTTCCTCCATAATAGCCCATACATCTTGGGTCTGTCTTCTTATATATATATATATATATATATATATATATGCACCAAGATGGGGGACCAAAAAAGTGCCAAACTTTTTTTTGGTCCCCTAAAAGCCAGAGGGCGCATGCGCTATGGCTTGATTTCCCGAGCCTAAGGCTTGGGAAATCAAAGCCAATAGGGTATACACCCTATGTAACATTATGAAAAAATCTTAAGGGAGGAAGGAAGAAATCCCAACAGGCCCTGCCAAACCAATTTCAGCACTAGGCCAATACATAAAATGTAACATTTAAGTATAAGTGTAACTTATACTTAAGTTACATTTTATGTATTTACTTCCAGAATGTTTGAGAGTGACTTCAACTTCATAGGAGTTAAGATAAAGATTTTAGATTTTGAGGGTTTTTAGGAAATTTCAGACTTAGCCAAATTTCAGGAATCAACACATTGTTTTGAACATGATTCTCAGTGGACTGTTGATTATAATCTTAAGCCCTTGACTTGATTAAGGACACTCTTTAGGGTTATTAGTGGTTATAATGTATCATATTGGGTCCTAAGTGGTCCTAGGTCCCCTTAGGACCCATTATGACCCCTTAGGACACATTAGGGCCTCTTAAGACCCCTTAGAACATAGTAATCATCATAGGACACACTAATGGGCTCTAATGTGTACTAGTGTCTCATAAGGGATTTTAATGGGTTCTAAGTGGTCCTAGGAACCCTTAGGATCCATTACGACCCCTTAAGACCCATTAGGACACATTAGGACTCATTAGGACCCCTTAGAACACATTAATAGTCATAGGACCCATTAGAGAGAGAGAGAGGTCCTAGGTCCCCTTAGGACCCATTAAAAGCCCTTAGGACACATTAGGGCCTCTTAAGACCCCTTAGAACACAGTAATCATTGCAGGACACACTAATGGGCTCTAATGTGTATTAGTGTCTCATAAGGGGTTTTAATGGGCTCTAAGTGGTCCTAGGAACCCTTAGGACCCATTACGACCCCTTAAGACCCATTTGGACTCTTTAAGACCCCTTAGAATACATTAATAGTCATAGGACCCATGAGAGAGAGAGCATTAATCATCATAGGTCACTCTTTAGAGTTCTAACTAGTTCTAATATATCATAAGGGGTCATAATGGGTCCTAAGTCGTCCTACAATCCTTTAGGAACCATTACAACCTCTTAGGACACATTAGGATCCATTAGGATTTCTTATGACACATTAGGACCTCTTAGGACCCCTTCAAATTCATTAATCATTGTAGGACACACTAATGGGCTCTAATGTGTCCTAATGTACCCTAATGTGTCCTAATGTTTCTTAAGGGGTTCTAATGGGTTATAGGTGGTCCTAGGAACCCTTGGGACCGATTACGATCCCTTAGGACTCATTAAGACCCATTATAGCACATTAGGACCCATTATAACCTCTTATAACACATTAATAGTCATAGGATACTTTAGAGAGAGAAGGTGAGGACCCATTACAACCCCTTAGGATGCCTCTCTCTACATATTAAGGATCATAAGGATTTTCAAGGGGTCCTAGGATATATTAATGTGTCCTAAGACCCCTTAACATACACTAATGAATGATAAGGGGTCTTAAAAGGTCCTAAGACACAATAATGTGTCATAGGACCCCTTATGACCCCTTACAGCCCTTTAGAACCCCTAGGATACATCGTAAGGGGTCCTCAGGGGTCCTAGGACAAATTAATGTGTCGTAGCACTCCTTATGACCCCTTAGGACCCATCTCTCTACATCTTAGGGATAGTAGGATTGTTAAGGGTTCTTAGGACACATTAATGTTTCCTAGGACCCCTTAGACCCCTTACAACCCCCTAGTGCCTCTTACCACACATTAATGAATGGTAAGGGGTCTTAAGGGGTCCTAATACACATTAATGTGTCCTAGGACCCTTCATAACCCCTTACAAACTTTTAAGACACCTAAGATATATGATAACGGGTCCTAAGAGGTCATAAGGGATCCTAGGACACATTAATGTGTCCTAGGACCCCTTATGAACCCTTAGGACCCTCGAGGACCCCTATCTCTAAATTTTAGGGATTGTAAGCATTTTTAATGTGTTGTAGGACTTCTTAGACCCCTTACAACCCCTTAGAAAACCTTACCATACACTAATGAATGGTAAGGGGTTCTAAAGGGTCATTAGTGGCCTTAAGGGGTTCTAGAACACATTATTGTGTTGTAGGACCCCTTACAACCCCTTAAAATAAGCTAATTAATTTTAAGAGGTCCTAAGGGTTTCTCAGTGGTATTAAGGGGTCCTAGGACACATTACCATGTCATAGGACCCTTTAAGACCCCTTAGGACCCAATTTCATACTCTAATGTATGACAAGGGGTCTTAAGGGGTTAAAAGGGGTCTTAAGGGGTCCTATGACACATTAATTTGTCCTAGAACCCCTTATGACACCTTAAGACCCTTTATCACACCTAAGATGTAGGGAAATGGGTTATAAGGGGTTGTGGGACCCCTAATGACTCCTTAGTACCCTTTAGGAATCCTCTCTCTACATATTAGGTGTCATAAGGGTTTTTAACTTGACATAGAACATATCACTGTGTCTTAGGACCTCTTAAGACCCCTTAGGACCCCTTACCATACACTAATGTATGGTAAGATATCGTAAGATGTCTTAAGGTGTTCTAGGACACATTAAGGTGTTCTAGGACACATTAATGTGTCCTAGAGCTCCTTATGACACCTTAGGACACTTTAAGATCCCTAAGATATATGATAAGGGGTTGTAAGTTGTCCTAAGGGGTCATAAGGAGTTGTAGGACATATTAATGTTTCTGAGGACAACTTATCACCCCTTACGACCCATGAAGACCCCTCTCTCTACACCTTAGGGGTTGTTAAGGGGTCCTAAGACACATTAATGTGCCTTATGACTCCTTATACCCCTTTTCACCACTTAGGACCCCTTACTATACACTAATGAATGGTACGGGGTCCTAAGGTTTCCTAAGGGTCAAAAGGGGTCCTAATACACATTGATGTGTCCTAGTACCCCTTCTAAACATTTATAACCCTTGAATACCCCTCTCTCTACATCTTAAGGGTCATAATGGTTGTTAAGGTTTCTTATGACACATTAATGTGTCCTAGGACCCCTTAGACCACTTACAACCCCTTAAGAAGGTCTGTTTGTATGAGAGAAAGAGAGAATTAATCATCATAGGACACTCTTTACAGTTCTAAGTGGTTGTAATATATCATAAGGGGTCATATTCGGTCCTAAGTGGTCCTACAATCCTTTAGGGACCATTACAACCCCTTAGGACACATTAGGACCCATTAAGATCTCTTATGACATATTAGGACCTCTTAGGACCCCTTCAAATTCATTAATCATTGTAGGACACACTAATGGGCTCTAATGTGTCCTAATGTGTCCTAATGTGTCCTAATGTTTCTTAAGGGGTTCTAATGGGTTATAAGTGGTCCTAGGAACCCTTAGGACCAATTATGATCCCTTAGGACCCATTAAGACCCATTATAGCACATTAGGACCCATTATAACCCCTTAGAACACATTAATAGTCATAGGACTCTTTAGAGAGAGAGAAGGTGAGGACCCATTACAACTCCAGAAGATGCCTCTCTCTACATCTTAAGGGTCATAAGGATTTTTGAGGGGTCCTAGGATATATTAATGTGTCCTAAGACCCCTTAACATACACTAATGAATGACAAGGGGTCCTAAGACACAATAATGTGTCCTAGGACCCCTTATGACCCCTTGCAGCCCTTTATGGCCCCTAAGATGCATGTTAAGGGGTCCTCAGGGGTCCTAGGATAAATTAATGTGTTATATCACTCCTTATGACCCCTTAGGACCTATCTCTCTACATCTTAGGGGCAGTAGGATTTTTAAGGGGTCTTAGGACACATTAATGTTTCCTAAGACCCCTTAGACCCCTTACAACCCCCTAGGGCCCCTTACCACACAATAATGAATGGTAAGGGGTCCTAATACACATTAATGTGTCCTAGGAACCTTCATAACCCCTTACAAACATTTAAGACACCTAAGATATATGATAAGGGGTCCTAAGAGGTCATAAGGGATCCTAAGACACATTAATGTGTCCTAGAACCCCTTATGACTCCTTAGGACCCCTCTCTCTAAATTTTAGGGATTGTAAGGGTTTTTAATGTGTCGTAGGACTTCTTAGACCCCTTAGAAAACCTTACCATACACTAATGAATGGTAAGGGGTTCTAAAGGGTTGTTAGTGACCTTAAGGGGTCCTATAACACATTACTATGTTGTAAGACCCCTTACAACCCCTTACAATAAGCTAATGAATTTAAAATGTCCTAAGGGTTTCTCAATGATCTTAAGGGGTCCTAGGACACATTACTGTGTTGTAGGACCCTTTAAGACCCCTTAGGACCCCTTATCATACACTAATGTATGACAAGGGGTCTTAATGGGTCATATGACACATTAGTTTGTCCTAGAACCCCTTATGACCCCTTAGGACCCTTTATTGCACCTAAGATGTAGGGAAATGGGTTGTAAGGGGTCGTGGGACCCCTAATGACCCCTTAGTACCCTTCAAGAATACTCTCTCTACATCTTAGGTGTCATAAGGGTTTTTAACTTGACATAGAACACATCACTGTGTCTTAGGACCTCTTAAGTCCCCTTAGGACCCCTTACCATACACTAATGTATGGTAAGATAGCGTAAGATGTCTTAAGGTGTTCTAGGACACATTAAGGTGTTATAGGACACATTAATGTGTCCTAGAGATCCTTATGACCCCTTAGGACACTTTAAGATCCCTAAGATGTATGATAAGGGGTTGTAAGTTGTCCTAAGGGGTCATAAGGAGTTGTAGGACACATTAATGTTTCCTAGGACCACTTATCACCCCTTACGACCCATAAAGACCCCTCTCTACACCTTATGGGTTGTAAGGGTTGTTAAGGGGTCCTAAGACACATTAATGTGCCCTATGACTCCTTATACCCCTTATCACTCCTTAGGACCCCTTACCATACACTAATGAATGGTAAGGGCTCCTAAGGTTTTCTAAGGGTCAAAAGGGGTCCTAATACAAATTAATGTGTCTTAGGACCCCTTCTAAACATTTAGGACCCTTGAATACCCCTCTCTCTACATATTAAGGGTCATAATAGTTGTTAAGGTTTTTCATGACACATTAATGTGCCCTAGGACCCCTTAGACCACTTACAACCCCTTAAGAAGGTCCGTGTGTGTGTGTGTGTGTGTGTGTGTGTGTGTGTGTGTGTGTGTGTGTGAGAGAGAGAGAGAGAGAGAGAGAGAGAGAGAGAGAGAGGGCATAAGGGGNGTGTGTGTGTGTGTGTGTGTGTGTGTGTGTGTGTGTGTGTGTGTGTGTGAGAGAGAGAGAGAGAGAGAGAGAGAGAGAGAGAGAGAGGTCATAAGGGGTCTTAATGGGTCCTAAGACACAATAATGTATCCTATGACCCCTTAATGTGTACTAGGACCCCTAATATGTATTCTTAGAGAGAGAGAGAGATGATTGGTTGGAGATAGTTACTAAAGATAAGAAAAAATTTAAATAGTAACAATGATAATAGAAAGGTGTTCATTAATGCATAGAATTGAACACATCCAAGTCACGAACCACAAACAGGACCTTGAAAGATTTTTGCCACACAACCATGTGAAACTGGTGAAGTTCCACCCCTCGTGCTAGGAGATAGAACCAAGATACTCACAAGGCCCTAAGCATTCTAACGTTTCACAAACCCTCACTTGAAAATAAATACAAAACATTACAAGATATCACATTACTAATCACAAGGGTTAGATTTTTAGTATACCCTAAAGGTGAGTGTCATCACATATCCGGTATTTTGGGATCCTCCCTGGAAACCATGTAACCTTGGTACCCCCTTTCTGAATAGGGATCCTCCCTGGTAGTTACCCATGGTCCCGGTACTCCAACAAGACTATGTGGTTATTAATATATTTTGCTTCATTATCTTTTGTTTCCCCCCTTTCCCAGATTCATTATTAGGTTATCACTTTTTACTAACCCACCCATAGGATCATTTGGCAACCACTTTAGGGTTCCAACACCTATAATGAGCCACTCACCTAGGGTACTTAGTCCCTTACCCAAACACACAAGCCATGGAAACATCAAGTACTTTCAAAAGATCCATCTCACAGGTCTAGGGAACCCTCCGGTGCACTCAAGCCACCCGAACGAGTCCTAGCCTTCTATTATGGATTTTATCATAAGACAAGTACTAAAATCACATGACTAACATCTTATAATGCCAACAAAACTATGTATAAACATTCATAAGGTACAACATATAACTTTCCACATGCATTAACACAATGTTCCATAACTTATTCATAAATCTAGGGAACCCTAATGTGCCTAAAATTTGGCTAAGTCTAATTTTTTTTTAAATGCCCAAAATCTAAAATCTGCATCTTAACTCCTATGAAGCTGAAACCTATCTCAAACATCCTGAAAGGTATTTATACAAATATAACTTATACTTAAATGTTATATTTGTATAAATCCTCTCTCTCTCTCTCTCTCTCTCTCTCATTTTTCTATTTTGTGTCTACTATAGGGTGTACGCCCTATAGGGTGCATGCCCTATAGTGAGTATAGGGCGTGCACCCTATAAGGCATACGCCCTTTTAACGACATTGATATTTACAAAGCCTAAGGCTTGGATTTTCCTTGGATTTCCAACCCAAAGGCCTAGAGGGTTCAAGTAGGCCTGAGATGTGTTTTCCAGCAAACATGGAAAAAATTAATATTTTTTCTTGTGTGCTCTCCGTCAGGTTTGCACGTGGTTCAAAAATAATAAAATCAGATGACATGATATTGTATATCTCTCTGATAGCTATCTAACGATGTAATTTATTTTGAATTCTCATTATGTTCAGCTTTTCATTTTTAATTTATTTTCTAAGTATGTCTGATTTTTGTCAAAACCCAACGTGTATTCATTTGGGCTTAGATTTTGGCTCGTTCATCAAATTTTTTAAAAAAATACATTTTCAGAAACTAGACTCCATTCTACACACTTTAAAAAAAAGAAGTTTTGATTTTCAATTAGTTTTCAATGATTTCTAGGGGGAGCACACATAAATTTTACATTTTCCAGGATGTGTCCACTTCGGAAAATGGTAAAAAATCACACTTTCAACAAAAAATTAGTAGAAAAAACTGGGATAAACTAGGTGGTGTTAGCTAATTTCTCACTGGAACGATTAAATGTTTTTTTAAAAAAAGTTAACATTTTAGGGGGAGCAGACCAGACACTATGTTATGTTTTTACACAAAAAGCAGGACCACTTTTTGTGCTCCCCTTTTTTGAGGGCCTTAATCTCCACCATTTCTAAAAAAAATTAGTAGTTTAGAAACTAGATTCGGAGTAGAACAACTCTTATTTTCATCATATTTTAAAATTTTGAGTGTAACTATCCTCAATTTCTCGTTGAAATTCAGAGTTTGCTTATTTCAGAAAAAAAAAAGTGGCATCTTATACCCCCTTTTTGGTCCCCCATCTTGGTGCGCGCGCGCGCACACACACACACACACACATGCCTCCATGATAGGGCATACCTCTCTGTTTTTCTTTCTTAGCTCTCTCTATATAATGAAAACCAATATTAACATGACACTTTAGCGCACCTTCATCAAAATGTGAAGTTTATAAAACATATATGACCAAAAGAATATAAAATTTATTATTAAAAAAAATTTGCAATGTCAAAAAAACCTCCCAGGAACACATGCAAACTTGCTGACCTCTCAACCAGGTGTCTCCTAGACGGTTGGTACAACTTCTTCTGAATTCCAAAAAAAATGAATTTATGCCGATGAAATTTAAATTGTTATTCAATATTTAATACAACCCACTAGCTTGGAAAAGAAGACATAGAAGTTACAAGAACATATGGTGCAAAAACTATTCCAGACTTCCAGTGCAGGAAACTAATAGAAAACAACGCATGAGTATAATGCCCAACCTCCAGAATAATACAACAAAAGAACAATAAAAATAATAAAATTAGAAGAATAAAAGTGCAACCTCTCGAAATCGTGCGTGCAGAGACATAGGTAAATTGGGTGGGAAAATGGGTAGCATAGCTTTGGACTGGTTAACCATTAGTAGCACACAGTCCATTTGGGTTATATAAAATTGCCAAACTCATGGTATACAACCTATAACTTCATTATTAAGAAAAAAAAATGAACATCCAAGTGGATTGCATTGTATAGGGCAATCTAGCAATGGTGGGTGCGGCTGATTATGATAATCATGCATGTGGCATGAAGGCAATCAAAAACCCATAAAAAAAAATTAAATCCTAAATTTAAGACAGAGTATCCAATTACCATCACATAGATAAGCATGTAGACATTGCTAAGAATCTACTAGATTCCTCCATGTGTACAAACACAGTGATGTGCAGATTTCAATGACAAAGCTCAAACTAAAAGACAAAGATTATGAGCGAACATTAAAAAAACAATTTGAATTTTCAGAAAGTGCAGCAAGGTACAAATTTAGTACAAAGATCAATATACATATGTTTTAAAACCAAGATAAATGTGGATGATAGATGATACTACAAAATATTCAGGATTTGGATAAGAATAAGGACAAAAAACAAGGTAACATACTATTTCTAATTTCAAAATTGTTTGGTAATTTTGAACAAAAAAAAAGGGGAAAAGAAAAAGGTGAAGTGTTTTTCATAGCCGAAAAAAAAGTCAATTAAAGAAGTTGACAATTTTCCGATAGAAAATTTATTTTTCAGAGAGCAAAGCTCTCACAAATAGCCTATCGGCTAATTATAATATTATACACATCTATGATAAGATTGACCATAAGAAAAAGATTTAAATTCTATTACGCCAACCTACATGATAGACTTTGAAATGAAAGAACAAAACAATATAGTTATAAATAAAATAAAATAAAGTAAATTTAAAAAAAAAAAAAAAACTTAAATGAAACTCTTACTAATTTTCATTGAGTCGTATTAAGGTCACGTTGGAAATAAGGGAATTGTTCTTACTTAAAGGTCGTATTAATTGAGTCAGCTCGTACTAAATTGTCGGCTCTTTCCTATCAATCTTTCTTGTGAGGCTCGTTTCTCACCTAACAAAATGAATCTACAAAATAAAATTCACAACATACTGCTTACGTATTGGATTAGTCAACAACGGAAATTCCCAAGGAGGCAATTAAATACAGTTGAGTTGGTCTTAAATATGTGTATATCAGACCAATCCCATTCATCCTGGTCCGATCCGAATTGTTCGGATCTTATTTCATGGATTGACCCATTTATGTATAACCTCTAGTTGACTTATATAAACACTTGTTCAACACCATTGAGCCTACTATGCTTATAACAACTTGTAAATGACCTATGAAAACCTATTTAACTCTTGTGTTAGCTTGTTATACGTTTGAAGCGACTAAAAGATAACATGTAGCACAAGTACATGCAGGTTTGTGTTGTAAGAGAAACTTATAGCATTCCTATAGTAATATTATAAATGGACATGTTTAGCAAAAATCTTTAAGATAAAACAACATATGCTAAAAATAGTTTCATATTTATTTAAAATGTAACCTATAAATATTTTTTGTGACACAAGATCACTTGTTAATCTATATGCACTTACATCAATACACGATTGTTAATACTTCTCCTTTTGTTGAAATCCTAGGATATTAATTGAGCATGTATATACAAAGATTGATGATAGATAGATGATCATACAATATGTTTTAAAATGTTGATGTACTATTGATGATTCATGATAACAGTTTTGTGTTTCTTGATGTACACAAGGGACAATATTATTTTAATGTGCTTTAGATTTCAAATGTTTAAATGAATTAGGGTTAATTAGTAAAAACAATGTCAAAGGTGAAAGTAAATTGTTCCATAGCATAAGAACTATATGTAACAATTAGTAGGAAGAAAAGAACATCAACCAAATCAATTTAGTTTCACAAAATCAAATCTAAATCAAGTAAAAATGAATAAACTCAAAACAACTTTCTAAAAATCGATACACATTAGAATTGAATAAAATTTGAATTATATATCATACCTTAATAAAAATAATGCTAATTATACAAATATCATTACATAAACAAAATTAGATAAAAATAAAACTAAAATAAATATAAATTATACAATGTTGACCAACACAATGTTCAATATCACATGAATAAATTCATTGCTAAATGTATAAGTCGTATGTAATTTAGTACTTTTCATTTTTCATTTTACAATTTAATGTTGGAAATTCAAAGACGCCTCTACAATATAAACACATGCCACGTTTCTTGAAGACCGTCTATTGAAATTGATAAAATACAAGTGTCAAATGTAAATTAAACAACGTTGGATAGAAAATGTTCCACCACTGCCCCGTTCAAACAGCATAAATGAGTCACGTACAATGTAACCTGCCTATCACAATCGCTCACCTATACAAAACAAAAGGTCTAGAGCTCATTTATATATTAGCAAAACGTAAGAAATGAGAACACTAGATTCGCTAATTGATTATGAGGAATTTTTTATTTAATGTAAGATTTTATTTTTCCTGTTATCTAATATAAAAGGAATTTATATTGATACTTTTTTCATTAAAAATTAAGGATTGTACATGAAATACGATCCCAATTCAGATCTAGTACGAGATCTTTGGGAGTTCAAATCTGGATAGACAGTCAAAGAAAATACCAATCTCTCATATATTGTATTTAATCAAATGAATTGGAACCGTTTCGAACAAACAATCGCATAATATTGAATACAATTGAATTGATTTTTAAATAATCGTACACAATTGAATTAATTTTTAAATAATATGATCCTTTCTCTTTTATGGTAGCGTTCAATCATTACTACGAAATTCTATAATCATTTTTGGTTACAACAACTGCTCATAAAATTCAGTTTACCGAATTTTGAAAGCAGTGATTTATCACCGAAAGTAGTTCGCCCAGCTCAAAAAAATATGTTAAATGCCAGCTGACCTTTTGTCTGGTTTGTTAGTTAGTGAAGGTAGGTAGATGGGCTACCAAGTAGACAAAGAGTACACTTAATCATAGAAGCCGATGTTATAGGGATAAAGTATTTGGGAATAATTTGACCAGTAATGGCGACTCTGTGGATAGGCATTGCCAAAAATGTGTTGCTTGAACATCGCAGTACAATTTAGGACTGAAATTTCATGGCTTTTGTTTAACTTTTCGTCTATGCCTTTGAAACTTGTGAGAAAAGGTTATTTATGGAGGATGATGGAAACAGTGAGAAAACATTGAGATCGAATGCCATGCCTTTTCGTCGGTATTAAATCTCCTCCTTTCAGCAACTGTCTCAATGTAATTTAGTCGCAGCCGAGTTCATTTCTAAAGAATTTAATTGTTTAGGAACTGGGTCTGATCGTGATTTGTTTATGAAGAACAGTGCACCATAGTTTTGTGAAAGATGGAGAATTTTGTTCCAGAGGAAAGAAACTCTTTCTTCATGAGCAATCTGGCATCTGCTCCGACATTGGAAGTTGTGAGTTTGGCGGATGACAACAACACTGCCTCTGGCTACGACTCGAAGGAGATAAAAATCATGGGACTGCTCAGCTTCATTTTCTTAATTGGCGCTTGTTTTTTCTGCATCCGCCGCCGCAGAGCATCCCGAAGAGCGGGTGGCAATAATAATGTGAAAGGTCTGGAGCGGGCAGTCATCGAGGGCTTTCCAGTATTCAGCTACAATCTGGTGAAGGGGCTAAAATCCCAGCCCATGGGATCGGAGTGCACCGTCTGTTTGAGCGAATTCGGGGACGACGAAACGGTGCGGTTGCTTCCAAAGTGCAGCCACGCTTTCCACCCGGAGTGCATCGACATGTGGCTCTCCTCGCACACAACGTGCCCCGTCTGCCGAGTCAGTCTTGTGCCACCGACAACGCCTGAGCCACGGACAACGCCTGAGCAGGTCGCGATCGTTGTCGACGACGGAAATAACGAAACTCCGGAGACGAGCAACGACTCGACGGGGCGCTCGTTGGTGATGGTGAAGCCAAGGGAGTGGTACATCGCTACGCCGCGCGGGCTGACTCGAGGATTGCAGAGGAGCTGCAGCTTTATAAGGAGCCACCATTCGCAGGCGGCGTCCACTTCTAATGCGCGGCCCGTGTACTCCAAGACAGTTGGTTGTGAGGATGATGTGGGGCGCAAATTGAGATCGAAAAGATGGGGAAACATTTCTATGAATTCGGGTTCGTTATTAAGAAGTTTTACAGAGCAATCGAGTCACAAGGGTGGTGTGAGCAGGACTTTCAGTTGGGTGATGTTAGGAGAGGGAGAGAGGGAGGGTACAGAGAAAGGGTCAACGTCCTCCAGACATGCTCTTCAATTCGCAGGCACAAGTAATGTAATGTCTTCAAAGAAAGAAAAGGGTGTTCTACGTTTCAAGTCGTTCTAGTCACGCTCTTCTTTGCGCTCAATATACTGCCTGCCAGATTGTGGATGGCGCTGCTTAACGATTGAAACGGATGATTTTCAAGTAAAATGATGTTTTTGTACATATTCAATTTCATGGAATTAAATGTTATGGATTGTTAGGATTAAGTAATATTGAGTGGGGATGAATCAGTATTACAACACTTTAAAGTTAAATTTAGTAAATTCTAATTTAATCAAATAATTACATAAATGAAAATAACATAAGTACAAAACACATAACTCATAACACTATGAATTTGTTCTCGAGGAAACCCTCGTCAAGGAAAAATTTCGGTAGGGATTATACCTACAATATGTACTAAAAGTATTGTGTCCTTGTTAAGAGACCTAGCTCTATTAGGAGCTGATTATTACATTAGTATATTTCCCTGTTAAAGGAATACAAAACCCTGTTAAAGGTATACTGAGCTCACTGCTCATAAAATCAGAATTATGACCCCGTTACAATGATTTCCCAATAGTGAACAATACAAGCATCTGTTATGCTTAGGTAGTTCCACTTGTAGTTCGCATTACCATTTGACTGATTCTAACGTCACAATGCATTCATTCATCCGTTCACATCCATACCATACTTTGCTTATCAAAAAAATCTTCCTATATATACATTATTATATGTCCAATCGGCTTCCAAATGCATCACAAAATGAAATCAACACTTATACAAAAATTAAGTACAAGGTCGGCGACCTTACACTACCAAAATATAGGTAATACACAATCTGATTCCAACTTAGCACGTTTGGATTCCATGCCATACTCCTTTAATCATCACAACCTTTCATATGTCATGTATCACTGAGGCACTACTCTATCTTCGCATGCCTTCAACATAGTTTAACTTGCTGCGATCGACTCCAAAACATAAGCGACCTTAACTAAAGGTCACATATATCCCCAAGTAGCTTCCCCTAAGCTCGTATGTCTTCGTTCACCGTATACTGTGCTCGCTGACCAAAACTGTACTCCTGTACCCTATTAAACTACAATTTGGACTTAGTCATTTTGCAAGTCTAAAACTGTGTTCCACACCAAGCGATTGTCCATCACAGATATGTTGCCATAAATGACAACCCTTAATGTGTTCCTGAGCACTCCTAAATGAGCCACATCCCAACAATCTCTCCCTTTGGCGTTGATGGCAACACTTAGAGAAAAATGACTATGTGTCAATACCAAAAAGAATATACATTACTACTTTGTCTCCTTTACATATTTCCTTCTCCTTTATCTCTTTTCTGTACATTTTTCTTATCTTCTCTTCTCCCCCTTTGACATTAATGACAAAGGTATACAAAAATGTAGAATACATAACAAGATTGGTACAATAGCTTACCTAGAAATTTGGACCATCTTAAGCACATTTTGGAAAGAGATTTCCAAGATCTTTACTACCTCAGTCCAAGTCTTTACCAATATCTGACTCACATGAATCAGTCCATTCAGTGCAAAAGAAGATGTCTCTATAGTCTTTAACTCAATAGGCATGTTCCCAGTGAGAGCCTGCTATGTTTTCTCCATGTCTGAAATGTGTATCTCAAGAATTGATAACTTAGGAGTGATTAAAATCTTTAGCATACCAAATCCTCCAATTACTCTCCCGTTCTCGCTATCCAACACACTCAATTTGTCAAATATTCTGGACACTTCTTTGTCTAACTCCAATACAGTATGTGAGGAGGTTTCACAACTGTTCATCACCTTGTCTATGATCTGCCTATCCTTCGCTATGATATCCTCAATGTTCTAAAGATGTCTAATATGATTTACATAGTAACTGTATAACTTGCATACAATAGACTTCCATACTTCTTCCAACTTCTTCACAAGGTACTTTTTCTCCGCCCTCTCTTCAGCGATATTTTCTAAGGACTCATAGTGAGTGTCAAATTCATCTAGTACTTTGTTCAAGTTCTCTGCATTGTACTTTGATTGGAAAGAAAGAGGTATATGTAGGAGTTTGTTGACAGTGTCAACTATTTTTTCCATTACCCTTGACTTATTCTCACCTTTCTGCTCATATCTCTCTTTTTCTTTTGCAAATGTGATGTAGGATAGGTTTATCAACTCATCCTCATCCATACTCTCAACATCAGTGCTCAGACATTTATGTCCACTTGCCAACAAAAAAGATGAAGAAACAGGTGTATGAACTTCTTGTTTCACTTCAACTTTATTTTATGCTTCCTTAGCCACTTCAACTTCACTCTCTTTCCATTCTTCCTTCTCTATCTCTTTTAGATTAATGTTTCCTCCATTATCTGCAACATTGTCAGTATTCCCTTCAAAAGGATCATTAACATCCTGCGAAGTATCCAAAGACACATACACACCAGAAACAAAGAAATATGGTTGCTTTATAGTACTGACAAATTGGCTATTGTCTTCATCCTTTGATGTACCAAGGTTTACATTAGCTACCCTTGATGCTTCACCTTTTAGAATAGATTTAGGCTTAGTAGCCTTGGGAGGTGAGGTCTTCTCAAGTTCAGTCTCCATTAGAACCTTTTCTAAAGCCTTATGTTTTTCTTTAATCACTTCATCATACTTTCTCCCCATTATCTTCACCAATCTTGACTTGGTTCTCAACAAAGGTTTCAAAGCATTCAGTATCTTTCCCATTTCTTTGGCAGAAACAATAGGTAACATATATTCAATGACTTATGTTCTGATTGCTTCATCTTCTATTTGTACTAACTGTTTTCTTATTTCTAATTTCTCATAAAGTTCCTCTGATATGTTGCCTTCAATTTCTAACAAGCTCTTCTTAAAAGCAAGCAAATGATTGATGACCATGTATCAAGAGTTGATCATATGCATCATACCTCTCACAGTATTTGGTCAATGAAATAAGTTTTCCCTGCTCGATGATCCTCTTCTCTAGTATATTCATATCAGGCTTCCAAAGTTTTTTTACATCAGTGCTTTTCTCCTCTACTTTCTTTTCTTCTCTTCTCTTTTCTTCTTTACAACTTTTGTCCTTTGTCTCTTGGGTGGAGAGTCTTGTTTGGTGGACCTTGTGTTTCTTTTAGGTAATTCTCTGGACTTTATTTCGTGGGTGAACCCACAATAGTGGGTTACACTTTTTCGAAGGAAGCAATTCCTCCTTAAATTTGTAAAGCATGCGGATTTAGAAAGTACTTTTGATAGACAATAATTTCGATAGAAAGTACTTTCTATCGAAAGTCCTTGATTAAGGGAAATTCTAGTCAAGTACTTTCGATAGAAAGTAGTTTCTATCGAAAGTCTCTAATTAGAGGCCATTTGCAGAGGTTGACACAAGTCTAAATTTTTATGGCTTCAGGGCTCAAACAAAGGGCTCAAGAATAAGGAGAAGTCCTTTTGCATTGCACAAGTACTCTGAATGAGTTTTCTAACGAATATAGCTTTGACAATTTTTTAATTAATTAGGCCTATGTTTTTTGATGTGCATCGAATGTAATTTTTTTAATCAAATATAAACCTCCAAGTTTGACGTTCAATAAAAAATAGTAGAAAAAGAGAAAAAATTTGAAAAATAACAGTGCCCTCCATCTTCAAGTCTACTTTCTATCAAAAAAAATTTGAATTTCGATAAATATACAAGTTATAATCTATGTAGTCAAGATATGTCAAAATTACGGTTTACACAACTTCAAACGTTCATAAAATATGAAATAATTATGATAATGTCGTCAAACCAATTGTATGTCATCCGTATGGTTGTTACAAAACTAAATTTGAAAGAAGCACATTTATATCTGTACGCCTCTCTCTCCGGTTTCCCACAGCTTTCCAAGGGCGGGGGTTAGTAGCAAAGGTTCACAAGTGAATGCAAATCAAATATACAATAACTACTAAACGAATAACAGAAACGTGAGCAATAAAATGTACAAACAAGAGAAAGGAAGACAAGTAAATGCAAACCCTTCGATGCTTGAAGCTTCTATTGTTTCTCTCTACTCCTTCCGAAACGTTGTTCTTGATGCTCAGTATTGGCAGGGCAACGTCTATGACTTGAGAAGCGTCGAGAATT
>MU223802.1:3263672-3277509 GCA_018584345.1 Thuja plicata | reverse complement strand
AGTAAACTCCACCTCTTTATTTGGTTAAGAGGAGATAGAGTTTGGTTAACTGAGGAGCTAATTATGAGTTACCTTTTTGAACTGAAGAGGTGGGTGAAGTTACCGATGTGAACTGGAGAGATGGGTGAAGTAATTCATGTGATGTAATTGGAGTTATCTCTTTGAAGATAAATAAATATTTAATTCATTTTTTTTAATAATTGTTTTCAACATGTGAGATAATTGAATTCTTTTTAATTAAGAATTACTTTGTTTGATAAAATTAAATTAATTTAATTGGAAGAATTTAATTAGTAAGTTTAAATATTTGGATTTAAACTATAGGAAATTGAGTTTAATTAATTAAATAATGATAATTAATCAATTAAAGCTTGATTAATTAAATAAAATTAATTATTTAATTAATTTTGGGAATTAGATTAGATGATTTGAGAAATAAATTTAGAAGAAAATAGATGATTAATTAATGATTAAAAAACCATTAATTAATAGATGAAAATTAGTGTTTTTAATGTAAAGTCACAAGCCTGTCCATTTTAGGGTGTCTACAATATCTATTTTAGAAAAAAACTTATGCTCTATGAAGTCAATGTAACTCTTTGAAAATGTCGTTTTCAGCAACATAGCAATTTTCGTGGGAGAAAAAAAAACCATTCAAACCAGTTCAAAAAAAAAAGAAAAATATATTTAGAATCTAGAGAGAAAATCCTAAAAGACTAGTTTACTTCATCTTCTGATTTCAAACGGTTTAATGGCAATATGCATCTAAATCTGAAAGTTTTTTTCAAATGTAGAGTTCAGTGTTCGTTCAGGCAAAAAAGTGTAACCCACTATTGTGGGTTCACCCTCCTACGATGTTCTCTTTGGTGGTGTAGGGGTAGTTTCAGGCACATCAAATCTAGTGGGAGGTGTACTGATAACTTTCTTTGTCTCTGGAGTTGGAGGTGCTACAAGGGCAGTGCTCGCTAAACCAGAAACACCTTGTATCATTTTCTTCCTTACTCCTTTTATCTCCTCATTTTTGATGCCATGCTTGGCTGCTAGATTATCTACCACATTTTCTACTTTTCTCTTCCTTGGAGTTCAAGTCTACTCTTCCCTTATCTTTGCAAAATTCTCTTCATAGGTGCCCCATCTTTCATCGGATGGATCAATCTCTAAGGATAGTATGTGTTCAACTTGCATGGTCAAAACCTTAGAGCTGACTTCATATCCCAAAGGATAGCACCATTTCACTCTAGGCTCAACTGGTTCAAATAAGACACAATCACTTTCAACCATGAAACAGACTGTATCCTTATAATTTTCTACCATAGCCTCAAATAACCTCATTCTTTCTCTCATCTTCCTCTGCAAAATCTTGATCATCCCAAATAGTTCACCATCAACCCATGTATTGTTTTGTCTTTTATAGTTCTGTGTGATCTAAATTCTAGTGGGTTTGTTGTACTTCCAAGCTCTAGGGTGCATACCAGGAAAGCTATGTACAATGTGGATGTACATGTGTACCAATAGAGACCCAAACATTAATGTCTTTGATTTATCCTTCTTAATCTTCTTAACATTCTTTAAAAACTATTGTGCAAGTACTTCACAAAGGTTATAATTAACATTTTCTTTCACAATTTTATATGCCATCATAATTACTCCAGCGGATACTGATTTAGGTCAGCTGCTATAATGTAATTTGTATCCAAGAATAATTGAAACCAATCTAACATCTTGTTGAAATATGTCATTGATGGTCATCGCTCTCTTATCTCATCTCAAATGAGTTAGGGTTTCTACTTGTTTCTTAGTGTTTTTCTCCGCGACAGGGATAACACCAGAGTTATCCAAACCTGTTATCACGTGTATCAAGTCACTGCATATTTTCACTGGTTGATCTCCAATCCAAATTAATTGGTTGTGTACTCTACTCAAAATGATTTTAATCCATTCTTCTTCATTAAATTCATAAATTTCCGTCATTCGTATGATACTTAGATTCTCAAGATGTGTGAACCCGAATTTCATCTTACCATCTTCTCCAATCATGTCCTTCATCTCTATATAGATCTCAAAGTCTACCAGAGACTCATACTTATAGTGAATGTAATCCCTAATATCTTCTACATCTAAAACGTCGTATGGTGTTTGTGAAAATGCACTTTTGGGATCATCTTCAGTAGATTTGAATGAATGTTTCTTGAATTTGCACCTGGGCCTTTCGGTAACATCGAAAGTCAATGGAGTATCCATAACTAAAGCTTTGCAAATGATAAAATACCTTTTAACTACTGATTCAATGAATTTCTGCTTCAGTCAATTGCTTAATGCACTGGCTTCCTTTCTTTTCTTTACTCAAATATTTGTTCTCCTTCTTCTTGGTTCTTCGAATGATGTTTAGACAAGTTCTTCTGATTGACCTTATAATTTGTTGTGTAAAGAAATGACACAGTTCCCAATTAACTTAGCTCTGCACATAATCTAGTCAACTGTCAATCTAGAGATCACAACATATAGACTGTAAAGCTATGCGATCAATGTTATAAGCTCCATAATATCTCCACATACTCTCCCTAAGCTTGCAAGAGCTTACTCCTCAAAATCAGGGGCTAGATATATTTTTGATATTTCTTTCCGATGCTCCGCCTAAGGCCATGCTTTTCCATTTAGGTTGATGTGGAAATTTTTGCATTAGGCGAAGACTCAATAGCATTTACTGATTCTCCCTGAACCATTTCCTTACTTGATTCCTTTACCTTCCATACCTTACCACTTTTTATATCTTCTACTTTTTTGAATGACTCTTGAATTCATCCATGTATTCTGCAAGACTCTTGCTAGTATCACCAATATTCTTCTTTATAAAAATTTATGGTGGTCCTCTTTTGGTCCCAGTTCCATTGTACCTACAAAACCTTGCTATGTGTCATGAATTGTTACATTTGTAGCATGTAGGAGGTGCTCTGTTTTGACTAAGCTGCAACATACAATACTTTGTGATGTCCCCAAATTTATTGCATTTGTAACATGTAATCTTTGTTGTTTCTTCTCTAATATAATCCTATTGTTTCTTAATTGATCCGACTTCCTACAATCTGCCTTTTTGTTTCCATATGCTGAATAGTTAAAACAACATTTAGTAAAGGGTTTGTAAGGATCTTTACCTTTGAAATCTCTCTTTATATGTCCAATCTTGTTGCATCCAAAACATCTACCTCTAAAAGGTCTGAACTTCTCTTTAGGTTCTTTATGATTAGACATTTCTTCATCAATCTTCACCTCTTACTTTTCTTCCTGAGCCTTTGAACTTTCATCTTCATTGAAGCCTACTCCAGTCATGTCTCCTTTAGGTTTCTATCTATCTCTCTGCTCATCAATCTTCTTACTGCTTGTATGAAGTTTTTCAATATGTTTCTTTGCCTCAACAAGTTCTCCCTTTATGATCTACTAATATTTCTCTAATTCCAGATATTTTTTCTTGTAGTGATCAAGCTCAATCTGCATTTGTCCCATCTAAATATTTATTTTAAGGTCTCTTCAATTTTGTTTCTATCGTCTTTTCCTTGTTGAATCTCTTTATCCAATTGAATGGAAGTAGTTTCATAATCATGATTCAAAGCATCTTTCTCTTGTTCAAGTTGGTTTATCCGATCTGATGAGTCATTATATGAATAGTTTTTTTTTTTATCTTATCCATAAGATCTTGTCTCTGAGTTTTGGAAAGTTCAAGCTGTTCTTTTAGTTTCTTGATGAAACCCTCTTCTCTTCTCAATTTGTATTTCAAATCACCATTTTCTACTTTATCTTTATCAAGGTCTTCAAGTTCTACTTCAAAGTTCTCTTCCAAACTTTCAGAATCCATCTTGATCTCCCTTAAGTTGTTAAACTTTCTCTCCAAGGGCCAAAAGCTCATATACTAGTTGTTAGGATTAAGTAATACTGAGAGGGGGGGTGAATGAGTATTACAACACTTTAAAGTCAAACTTATTAAATTCCATCTTAACCAAATAATTTCAGAAATGAAAAGAACATAAGCACAAAACACATAACTCATAATATCATGAATTTGTTCTCGAGAAAACCCTATCCAAGGGAAAACCCCAGTGGGGATGGTACCCACAAATATGTACTAAAAGCATTGTTTCCCTATTAGGAAACCTAGCCTTGTTAGGAGCTGATCATTACATTAGTACATCTCCCTATTAAAGGAATACAAAACCCTATTAAAGGTATAGTGAGCTCACTGCTCATACAATCAAAATTATGATTTTGTTACAATGATTTCCCAATAGTGAACAATACAAGCATCTGCTATGCTTAGGTAGTTCCAGTTGTAGTTCGCATTACCATCTGACCAATTTTGACATCACAATGCATTCATTCATTTGTTCACATCCATACCATACTTTTCTTGTAAAAAAACTCTTCCTATATATACATTATTACATGTCTAGTCGGCTTCCAAATGCATAAAAAAATGGAATCAACACTTATGCAAAAAGTATGAACAAGGTCAGAAACCTTACACTATGAAAATATAGGTAATACACAATTCAAATCCAACTTAGCACATTTGGAATCCACGTCATACTCCCTCAATCATCGTAACCTTTCACTTGTCATGTATCACTGCTACTTTGTCTTCACATTCCTTCAACACACTGTAACTTGCTGTGATCGACTCCAAAACATAAGCAAACTTAAATAAATGTCATATATATCCCAAAATAGTATCCCCTAAGCTCACATGTCTTTATTCACCATTTACTGTGCCAACTAACAAAAAATGTACTCATGTGTACCTTGTTAAGCTATATTATGGACTTAGTCATTTTGCAAGTCTTAACTCCAAAACTGTGTTCCACACCAAGCGATCATACATCACAGATGTGTTTCCATAAATGAAACCCCTTAATTTATTCCGGAACACTCCTGAATGAGCCACTTGCCAACATGGGTTTTGTATACAAACCATGCCCAATGGATACTCAAATCTTGTTGCTTTCAAAAATAGAAAACTTTGGGTTTGTCTAGGCACAATAAATCTCATTTTTGTTCCTAGTCTTCTCTGGTTGACATATTTTATGTATTATCAAAATTTAGATTCAATGGCTTACATAGAAACCATTATATACATTTCATCCTTGGAAATTTGTGGAAACGAATGTTAAGATAATTACGTCTAATGCATTTAGACCAACTTATGTATAATACCTATCAAAATTCAATCTCTATTATTAGTCTGTGTTTAACTATGTTTCCAATATGTGAACATTCATTTCATATAATGAGTAATCTTAATGATTATCTTGTACTTTGTCCTTCATTTTAATCTCACTTTGAACAAGTGGCAGAAGCTTATGTAGAATTTAAGTTCTATTTTATATGCATTTATTTTCAAGGATTAGGCCTATTTTTAGTTTTATTTTTTCTATCTAGATTTAAACTTCTAATTTTCAAGTTTGATCTAAGTTAATTGTGTAATTTGTAGAAATGAATTCTAATTTTTAGAATTTTAAATTCAAATTTTTTGGAATTAATCACCAACTACTTCATTTATTCCTCCTTCGTTGACTCCTCTTTTCTCACTGTCAAAATTTCTTGTCCATCTTTTCAAGCATGTGGATTTTGAATTCTCCAACTCTCAATGTTTTTTCTCGACCCCTTTCAATGCATATAGGACTAAGACTTAATGCATATTTAATTTGCAATTCATGTTTTCCCCCTTTGTCAGGGTTATACAGTGAACTAGAGTAGTGTTTTGTGATGCATGTAGAAGAAAAAGAAGACAAGGAACTTTTTTTTATTGTTGTTGCAACAATAAGTTGAGAAGCAACTAAGAATAGAAAAATTTTGCTTTTAATTTTTTGAGCACTACAATGAACAACTTTGTAATTTGATGCATATGCATTCAAATATTGACATAGTTTCAAATATATATGAAATATAAGTAATTTCTTATTCTTGTATTTTTTTTTTTTAACTTTTATTTCTACTTCTTTGTGCTTTGTTTTATTTCTCTTTTCCTATGCCTCTTCCCTCAAGAACACCTAGTATTAGAGTAGGCTAACAAGAAACATTTTTTTTTTCCAAAAAGGGTTTAGTAATAGGTTATAAGAAGTTCATCATGTACAACTTATTAAGGAGTGAAGATATTTACAGACAACATTGGCTATTCCAAGCACAATCTTGACTAACCTACAAATTCCTTAGTTGAATGGGAAAAAATATGATTATTGGGAAATCAAAATGAAAAGTTATTTAGTTCTCACGATTTATGCAATCTTGTTAAAAATAGTTTTCCAAAAAAAATTGATGCAATAGCATACAATGCCCGAACTCAAGAAAAGAAGGATTTATTCAAGGATAATAGGAAAGATGAATCCAAATCTCTCTTTTATATCTTTTAAGGAGTGCACAAGTGTATTTTTCAGGGATCACAGTAGAAATAAAATCTAAACAAGCATCGGGTATTCTTCAAACTTCTTACCAAGGAATGACTAAGGTGAAGATAAGAAAATTGTGAATGCTAAGAAGGGATTTTGAGACCATATACATGAAACAATTTGATATGATAGACTCATTCTTCACTCAAATTATCTGAAGTTAGTAGATTGGGTCTCATGGTGAAAAAATAAAAAATATGTGAGTGGTTGAAAATGTTTTAAGAATTTGACTACAAGGTATGAACCGATTATGGTAGCCATTGAAGAGACAAGTAATCTCTCACAATTATTTAGTTGATTAGTTACATGCATCCCTCATTTCTGATGAGCATGGGCTAATCAAGTCAATGTTCATTCAAGTTTGGAGCATACTTTCAAGACGCACATCTTAATCAACCATAGTAGAGGTAAGGGAAGATTAAATTTCAAAATTCTAGAAGAAGAAACTCACACAAAGGAAAAAGAACCAGCCCATCAAACTCAAGTGGAAAATGAAACCATCAAATCTCAACTCAAAATCAATATCAAGGCCAGTTCAGTTCAATGTAACTATTGTAAGAAATATGGTTATTACTTAAATAAATGTAAATAGAAACAAAATGAACCTAGGAAACAAAGTGTAAATTAGACTAAATAAAACCAAAACAATTTAAGCATTGTCTTAGCTTGTAATTTTGCAAAAGAAATTGAGAAAGACATGGATTTTTTAAGAATCGAGTTACATAAACCATATGATGAGGAATTTACAAATGTTTTCTAGTTTGGGTGAGAGTGTAAAATCATATGTCACATTGGGAATGATAACAAAGTTTTAGTTATAAGAAAAGAAAATATCAACATTCTAAGAAAAAAGGGGGAGAAATTTTTGTTTTTTATGTGTATTTTGTTCCTGGCTTGAAGTACAACCAGATGACTATTTGGCAGCTTCTTAAAAAATGGTATAGAATATTTTTCAAAAATAAAGAAAGCATAATTTTAGATAATTTTTCAAGTAATCATCTTATAGATAAAGTCCAAATGAGTAGCAATATAATGTGCAACAAATACCATCTCAATTTGGTATTCTTGGCAATGGACCATTGAACCCACTTTCTAAAAGTTCTATTTCAAGTGACATCCTGAACCCCACACTAGAAAGCTTGAGGAGACAAAAATAAATGAGTATTTAAGAAAAATTAATAAGAAAAATGAAGGTGAAAATAATGCATTCCTACCTTAATTTTTTTCTCTATATTCACATGTAGATGATCCCATTCATTTTGAAGAATCCATTAAAGAAGATGGATGGAGAAAAAGATGCTATAAAAAAGAATCAAGCATGGGATTTAGTGAGTCTTTCATAAGCAAAATAAGTGATGGGAGTGAAGTGAGTTTACAAAACCAAATTTAATGCAAATGGTGATGTACAAAAATATAAGGCAAGGCTTGTGGCCAAAGGTTATCCATAATAGCCCAAGGTAGACTATAATGAGATATTTGCACCAATGGCCTATTTAGACACCATGAGGACAATATTAGCTAGAGACACTCAAAATAAGTGATCAATATATCAAATAGCTATAGAATTAGCATTCCTAAATGGTTTCACATAAGTTCATAGGTATATGAAGAGAAACCACATGGGCATTAGATTTTAAGCCATGAGATCAAAGTTTACAAACTCAAAAAGGCTCTTTATGGACTCAAGAAAACTCCAAGAGCTTGGTATAGTAGAATTTATTTTTTTATTATTAATTATGGGAACAACATGAAGATTATAAATGATTTATCTTGATGATGATAATATGAGTGAATTGGATCAAGGTTTATTGTGATTCTAGGGTTAAAAAATTATTAGATTGTTTGGATATTATGTTGGATTTTAAATCGATATGCTATGGATTTGGATTATCTAGATGGTGGGAGATCTAGGATAGGTTGATGAGAAAATTTAGTCATAGATGGTGGGGAAATATTGAAAGTTTTTATTATTATCTTAAAATGCATATATATCATGAAGATATCTAAAACACATGTATAAACATTTATTTCAAAGAAATATGTAATCATCGATCTCCAATGTTTAACAAGGTATGGGATACTATGATAGGACGAGTGAACTAGTGTGATGAAAATAGATAGATCAAGGATGAAGAGGATTATTATAGAATTTTATTAGAATAAAGGATTTGACTTCAAAGGGGTATCTCACAATGGGATAACATGCTTGACCTAATTCAAGGGTTTGTATAGTGGTTTCTAGGTGATAATGTAGAATTAGATGGTATATGGTAAAAAATGAATGGCCATGTCAAGAGCTTCCAAAAGCGTGGTTTCTAAGTGTATGTCCTTAGTCTTTATCATGATCAAGGTGGATAGGGAAGATGAATGGAAATGATAGTGATTAGAAGGATAAATATGTCACTCAACAAATATTGTAATGGATGAGATGACATGCTCCCATTTAAAATGGTACACATAGATAATCAAATTTTATGCATGATTCCCATGAATGGGTTTTCATGATGTTATTTGTCCAAATTCTCATAAGAATGATTTTCACTATTGAATAGATTATATCTCTTGATAGCACTCTACTAACATCAAGCTATAGTACTCTCATATAATATAAATTTGAATACATGGATCTAATCTATAATACTTCCCAAATATTTATATAGAGAGGATGAATCTAGATGTGGAGCTAACAACCTCTTTTTGAATAGATTTCATCATTGAACTATATTTTAAATTAATATTTAATAGAAACATTCATATGAACTCAACTAGTAGAAATACTTTGAGGATCCATAAATGAAATTCCCAATTAGAGAGATAATGTGTAACACTGAAGATAAAATCCTCTCTCATAACATATTTTGAGTAGGGACCATTCATTTAAAGATGAAGTTAGAAATGGCATTGAGGGAAGAGAAACTCTAAAACACAATCAAGGGGGTTTAGAGGGAAAAAGTAGAGTTTTGGGGAATGTGTGTAGGTATTGATCTAACCATAAATTTTTTGAAATACTAACAAAAACATAAAATACCAATTAGTATACCAAAAGAAAGCCAAAGTTAGATTCTTTATGGAATTTTGTATCTTTTGACAGTTTGGTGAGCCATTCAGAAAATCTTGGATTGATTATAATTGGTAGATAATGTCAAATGTGCAACATGGAAGTAAAACAATGTAGAGGCGAGACACATGGAATGAGGTCTGGACATCTTCAATCAAACCTAGTTGACATGAGGAAGCATGTAGACTTTTGAATGAAAGTATTTTATTGAAACAAAAAAAACGTTCATTCAAAGGTTGCTATTATTATTTTTCTTTCTAGAACTCATTTTGGCAAAATGGAGAACAAATGGGACAGGGATTTGTGCTTCACTTCAATATGAAAATAAGAAAACTAAAAATTGATTATATTTTTTCATAAATTAAAACCTTAGTTAAATAAAGTGGTTCAAGAGATTAGGTTCACCAAATGAGGAGGAATAGCAACCATACATGTTATCCCTAGATTCTAAACTTATGTGATAACCTACTAAATGATGATTAAATAAATTCAATTTTAAATTAACATAAATGAGCTAAGATGAGGATAAGTAAAGTAATTAACTAATTAAAAGGAATATGGCTAGGAAAAACTTTTCCAATTGGATTGGTGTTTCATTCGATCTTCTATCACATTTTTGTAACCAGATTATGTTAGCATACTTTGTATCTATTTGTGGATGTATCTTTGAGCATTTTAAATCATTTGGATTGAATTGTTATTGTGAACACGTGTTTTCAAAACTATAATCATATCTAAAAATTATGATTTTGTCTATGTTTGACTCCTACTATAAATTTTAGTCTTGTACTTCAATATCTCCACTAGGTCAAGGTGGTGCTTAGGAAAACCTTAATTGAGAGTCTGTTGTGGTAATATTGAAGTGCTAAATTTCATTTAGCCTTAGTCAAGCACCTTTGCAATTGTTGTTTGCAATGAATAATGATGATATAAATGGATGTCCAAATGGAAAACACTGAATGTAGGGATGTCCCTAATCTAAATGTGTTGTTTGATCACTCTTCATTTTAGTACTCAAATGGCTGGGGATTAATGCTTTTCAATGATGTATTAGAGTAATCTAGAAATTGTCCTATTTATGTTGTCCTTAAATATGTAATCTTAGATGTTCGATTTGAAAGTTTCACACTCAAGCTAACTAGCCATGATCATAGAGATCAACTCAAAGATTGTTAAATTAGACATTGATTACAATAGACAAGATCACTAATGCAATTTTTTCGAAAGATAGAACTTTGAATAGGATTGTAATAGTGTTCATCTGATGTGAACTTACATAATACAACTTTCAAATGAAACAACAAAACAATATATTTATCAATCAGATTAAAATAATAATTAAAAAAAAGAAACAAAACTTAAATGAAACACTTCACTAATTTTGATGAGTGAGTCGTATTAAGATCACGTTGGAAATAAGAGAATCGGTCTTACTTAAAGGTCGTCTTAAGTGAGTCAGCACCTACTCCATTGCCTGGATCTTTCCCCTTCATGTCTTGCAATGCGTTGTAAAAGAAAATTCTTCTTTCTGCCTGCCTCCTCGCTCACCTAAAAAAACGAATCTACAAAATATAATTCAAAACAAACGGCTTACGTATTGCCCAATCCAGACTATTGGATTAGTCAACAAAGGAAACTCTCAAGGAGGCAATAAAATACAGTTGAATTGGTCTTAACTATACAACAACCTAAGGGAATCTGTAAGCCTTGTCTTTGAAGTCACTGGCCATTATTAAAACAGTTAATGTTCTTTAAAAATTCACCTAAATTGTCTGCTTACTATTAGTGCTAAGATAGTTCAGTTTGTGAACTTTTTCAAAGCAGTAAATTATCAGTAAATGTCTGGTTTATGAATGAAATGCGATGGATTAGGGAGTAAACTCTTTGTTTATGAAGTACAAAAGTCTGATGTGTACGTGGCAGCGACATGGAGGTCCCGATTGGTGGACCTGGCAAATAGTTGTTCATTGAATTCGTAATTAAATGCTGTATTTACGTTTGCAATGAGCAAGGCGGTTGAGAGATAAGAAAGCGTAGTTATCGAAGTTAGGATAGGGCGTGCCGCGTGAGTCATACATCCCAACACGCCTCTCCTCCCTGTGAAAAAGACTTGAAGTTTACCAGATCAAATATATTTGTGTATATTTTTTTATCGTTTTACAGATGATAAATCAAGTAATTTTATCTGGGCATGGCTGTTAACTAAAGGTGGGTCTTTTTTTCTTGGGCAGAATCCACGTTTTCTTGTGTTGAATAAATTTGAACTGTTTTCTTGGTTGTGAAATCGTGCTAGAAACTAAAGGGTAAATTTTGTTTAGTCTGTCGGGGGCAAATCAAAGTAAATCATCTAGAAGATTCGCAGAAGGGATATATAGTCAACAAGGTGTTGCTTGAACACGATTGTTATTTGAAGGCTTTTATTTTAATTTCGGTCCCTCCCTGTATTTAACACTTGTGAAATGCATTGAAGTGCATGAATTGAAGAGGGAATATGTCCAGCTAATATGAAAGGGATGTGGAGGGTAATTGAAGCAATAAGGAAACATACAAGTTGAAGTATTGGATGGGTATTAAATCTCCTCGTTTCAGGAATTGTTTGTATGCAATTTAGCTCCAACCCTGTTTGGTTTCACAGAATTCAGCTGTGAAGGAAGTGGGTTTGATTGGGAATTGTTTATAGAAAACAACACAAATGGCAGATTACAACCCAAGTGGTATTCCCGGTGCGAATTACAACCCAAATGGTATTCTGGGTACGAATTACAATGGCAATGGCAACAACAATGACATCAACCTCAGTCCCTCGCTAGCGATCCTCTTCGTGGGGCTTTTCAGCTTCATTTTCTTGGTTGTGGTATTCTTTGTGTGCATGTGCCGCAGCCTGAACGTCGAGGAAGGCAGTAGAGCGTTCCGACGACCGGCTGCGAACAATAATATGAGGGGCCTGGAGCGGACGGTAATCGAGAGCTTTCCGGTATTCACCTACAGTCTGGTGAAGGGGCTCAAATCCCAGCCCAAGGGATCGGAGTGCACCGTCTGTTTGAGCGACTTCGGCGACGACGAAATGGTGCGGTTGCTTCCGAAGTGCAGCCACGCTTTCCACCCGGAGTGCATCGACATGTGGCTCTGCTCTCACACAACGTGCCCTGTCTGCCGGATTAGCCTGACGCCGGGCGAGGAGTCAACTCCCACAGCCACGGGGGAGCCACTGACAACGCCTGAGCAGGTCACGATCGTCGTCGACAACGAAAACAAGGTAACCCCGGAGACGAGCAACGAATCGACGGGGCACTCGTTGGTGATGGTGAGGAAGGAGATGGAGCAGCCGACGGAATGGTACATCGCAACGCCTCGTGGGCTGACTCCAGGGTTGTACAGGAGCTGCAGCTTTGTAGCGAGCCATCATTCGCAGGCGGCGTCCAGTTCTAATGCGCCGCCATTATGCTCCAAGACGGGCGGTTCTGAGGATGGTGTAGGGCGCGGGTCGAAATCGGAAAGATGGGGGATCAGTTCAAAGAATCCAAGCTCAATTCTAAGAAGTTTTTCTGAGCGCGTTGCCCCACCGCTTGGAGAGCAAGCAAGTCAAAAGACTTATCTGAGTCGGACGGTGAGTTGGCTGATGGGAAGAGAGAAGGAGGGTTCAGAGAACAGATCAGTGTCCTCCAGACATCATCAAATCGCGGTTTAAGTAGTGTATTGTAACAATCATGAAAGAAAGTATTAGTAATGTTTGCCCCTTTCATATCGTTCTAATTGTAAACGGCACTGTCATCCCGCGCGCTCAGCCCCGTGTGGCAAATCCTATACATTTTTTACATCACCCCAGGCTGACGAGTGGCCCCTTTGCAATCTCCATAACAGAAGACCTTGAAGCGGCCTTAGCAGGGAAAGGGAGGTTATTTCGGGGATTAAAAAATTAGCTCTGTCAGAGGACGAGCCTTCATTGTAAATTAGACCCCTAAGCAGGTTTTTCCCCATTATTTTTTTCTTATCCAGTAGACAAAAGTTGTTTATCGGTAAATTCCAAAATTAAATGGCTTACATTTCACCATTGTCGAAATTATATTCACCAACATTTAAAAGTCTTCAAGAAAAGGAATAAAGTGTACATTTTATCTCTGCCAATTTGCGGGAAAGATTCAGGACAGCTGCCATTAAGGCATTTAAGCAGAATTATATCTAACAGCTATCAAAAATTCATAAGCTGTCATCGGTGGGTGTTCAAATATATTAGGGAGAGGGGAGGGGGGAGAAGGAAATGGGAAGGGGTGAGTATATACTGGGAGATGGAGAGAGAAGTTGGGAGTTGGGGGCAGGGGGCGAGGGAAGAGGGAAGGGGGAAGGG
>MU223802.1:3144729-3173424 GCA_018584345.1 Thuja plicata | reverse complement strand
GGAAATCTTCTGCAGGTACTCCCAACAAATCAATGGAGGGTCCTTCAAATGCAGTTACCTTCAGTAATTCTCCTGTACCATCTTGCAAGTCCATCTTGAGCATGTAGCTATAGGCACAGTTAGAGAGATCAATAGAACATTTGGGGCACCAGAATTTGTTTGTTGAGCTGCGAACAACTTTTTTCTTACATTTCTTGTTGTCCACTACTATTGGACACGAAAGGTAGTAGAACTTGTCCAAATACAATTTAGTGATTTTTTATTTTACACAAATAGGTTGTGTGTTGGATAATTCTTTGTTGACAATAGTAGAGATATATTTTTGATCAACAAATTTTGGTGCGTAGCTCTGGCCTTTGGACAAGGATGTAGAACGTTGGCCATTCCCTACATTTGTATACCATATTTTTAATGCAAAAGCTTAAGGAAAAGTAGGATTGATTATAATAGAGGTTGAAAAGGTACTATCAATTTTTTTTTCCATTCCATGATATTAGGTGTGCAGATTTGATCAAAATTATTACTGGGCTTTCTTGGGCAAACATATCAAAGATTTTTTTGCCTTCTATTTCACAGTGCTGACCCCATAGTGTAATATCTATGGAACAAATTGAAATGTCTTTTATTGTTGTTGTGCATTTCTTAGTGTCAGTTCCACTTTTTTTGCGTATGGTTGATGGAGGAGTTGTAGATACAACTATCCCTATGACATCTACAAGTGAGTTGATGGGAAATGTATCTAGCGTATCTATGCTCTTAAAATGGAAGCAATGCTTGGGTATGGTAGAGTCTGGATAGGTGGAAGGAGTTATGATTGATGAGCTTAATAGGATATTTCATACGGGTTTGTCGAGCTACTATATTTTATGTCTGCAACTTTAATGCAGCCACCAGAAATCTTGTATAGAGAACTAGGGTTGACAACATTGTAGAACTCATCTACGAGCTCATTAAAACAAGTTACATGGATTCCAGATGTTTCTTTATCTATGAATTCAAAAACAAATACTTTTCCTTCTCGAGTAGCATTTTTGTATTCATGGATTGGTGTTTTCCCTAATGCTCGACCCTCAATGGACCAATGCCTATGATATGGATTCAATGATTTAATGGGGAGTGGTTGAAAATGAGCCAGATTTTGTACAGAATACTCTATAGCTGAAGAAGAGCTTGAGCCTTGGTCATAGGGTGAAGGTCAAAGGTAGTCAGTAACTTGAAGGAGTGGAATTGGGCTTCCAACAATAGGTGCATGGTTAAAGAAGATGTCGAAGTCTTCAATTAAGGGTGTCCTGTATAGAACAAAGAGTTACAATTTAGGAAGGAGTTTACTTTGGAAATAAAGAAATTTAAGATTGTAGTTTTAAAGAAAGAGCTTATGTGAAGTTATGGGGCATCTTGAAAGAAAATTTCTTGAGGCAAATAATTGACCCTTTCACTAAAGCCTCTTCAATGAAAAGATCTTTGAATTTGTCTGGCAGTAGTGTAGACTGTGTGTGTTCACCATCTGAGAGGTCCAGTCGGTATTTGGACGATGTTGAATGTGTTTGTTGTATAGTTTGTATATATGTTACTTGTAAGTATGGATCTGTAATAGGCGTGCCTACAAGAATCTTAGTTAGTGCGCCTATTGATAAAGTCACCATCGTGAACTATACTGTTGCAGGAAACAAGTGGCCTGCAAGTGCGGGTAAAGTGATTGGTTAGGTGGTCAAAGCCTTAGTATTAGCAAAACGTAGATTAATTTAAGGCGAAGTAGTTTGAAAAGGTTATGTTCATTTAGATTTATATCATAAAAACAACACATTGTTAGTTAAGCTGTTGACCAATCCTTCATGTCCGCGGGTCATTAAAACATGAGTTCGATTTAGTACGTTAGTTTTGTTTTGTTTACAAGTCTATTGTATACAATTATCTCTCTATAAACAAGCCATTTGAATTATAAACAAACAATGGAAAAGTGAATTGTTTCGAGAAAAACATAATATAAAGACATTGATTTATTTATTTGTTGTAATTAAAAGTACATGTACTTCTATAGGTAGGTTACATTATGCTGAAATTGAAGCTTGTATATGTACAATAGATTAGCTATATAAATGGGTGTTCTTAAAAACTTAGGGGAAGGTAAGCCAGATGATCACTTTGTGTTCAAATAAGTCTCATATGCCTCAACTATAGAGGGCGTTGCATCACCTACGTAATATCGATCATAGTACATTTCTTTCATGAAGGTGCAGAGGTTCTCCATCTCGATGCAACTTTCTTGAAGTTTATTTATGTCTTTTTCTTCAACAAGTGGAAATTGGGATTCAACTTTGAAGTTCTGCGCAATATCATGACAATTGGTCGATAAAATCGTAGATAGAGATTGGACATTGGTACTGAGACTTGTTGGCTGATTGACCAAGAAGCATGATTCTTCTAGTATGTTGGCTACTACAATTGGAGTTGATGGGCTCTTGACATTGTTTGTTGTGTCTCCACTAACGACTTCAATGATTTCATGATTATTCATGCTTGTTGTCTTTTCCTGAGAGAAGTGAATGTAAATATGGTATAAGTAGTAAGTCTAAGAATAATCCTGGTGGGTAAAATTTTTTCCTTACATTTAAAAGTGTTTTACATAACTATATTAAACAAGTATATAAATTTGATTGTAATTTGCAGCAGGAATATTAGGTGATAAAACTCTTAGATTTTATTTTATATTTAAGAAATAATTATAACGATTTTTTTATTAGTCATTTCCTAACCAATATGTTAGCTTTAGGTGAAAAATACCTCGTATTTTATGTTTAAAAGCTAAGATAATCTATGTTGTCTTGCCATTAAGCTTAATCTTATGACCATAACCTAAGTTGTAAATCACCCTTACTATAATCATGACGTAAAATGCAATAATATTTCTAATCCTAACCATATTACAAACACTTACTTTAGGGAAAAAATATTCTTATTCCTATATGTACCCTAAATTATAACCTTCAACCTAAGTTGCATCCTAATTCTAACCATTATTCTAACAATGATGTAACCTTGTACACTAACACTATTTATATCCCAAACATTAAATTGCAATCTTAACAAGTAGAATAAAATTCCCTCTCTCATTCCATCATTGTCTCCACCTATATGTCTCACTTTGCAAAAGTAAAAAATGGATAGACAAGAGAATTTCTTGCAAAATTTAACTTTAACCTCTGTCATTACATAATACGACCACCCATTCAATAATTTTTTTTAATTGATTTACATGTTTAGGCAATTGCAAAACATCTCTTTCAATAAATTATTGAATGTAAAAAATGGGGCCCACAAGGAGTACAAACATCTCTTGCAAAGAGGAGATAAGGGAAAAATTGAAACTCCCGCCTGTACCTATTTTATTTGGTAAATTGTTTCACCACAAAAAAAACTACAGTGGTAATAATGGAAACGGTAAAACAGTGACCACACACATAAGATTGCTTATTATGGTTCACCTATTTAATAAATCCAACATTTTTTCACTATCCAACAGCTGAAAGATTCCACGATATTAAAAAATAGGGTCTAACATTGACATGTGGACAAGTGGCTTTGAATAAGATTACAATTTTCCTAACTGACATCCTCACATAATAGCATAGACTATATGGAAATCTGAAGGAATTTGACTCATTAATCATCCATAAATGATAACTCCCTAAGTTGGTTGCGATCTGTCCAGGACAAATATTTTATTAATAAAACTTCAAAGCAAAGATAAGCCAAGTGTAGTGTTTATGCATGGGGAGAAATACAGGTGGTATCTTGCATGGTGGCAACTGTCAGCTGCAAGGCTCGGCAACATGCGGCGTCTAAATACCGCATTTGGTCAATACTCTTAGCTCACAACCATGATGCCATTATCAATCAACTCTTGCAGAATACAGTGACCAAAAGGTAAGCTTTTGGGTTTTTTCGATTCCAGAAGGATGTGAAAATAGCAGGGCTAGCATTTCTGGTTTTTCCTTCATCCAAAATTTTTATTTTTGTGGATTAGAGAAATAAATGGAGTCACTGTGATGCACTTCAACAGCGTCAAAATGTCTTTCAAGTTTGGGATTCAAGGCAAATGCAAGGGGAAATTATGGAGGAGCAAATGGGAAGGTTATTCAAAATAGAAGGTGAAGCTATGACAGTGGGTTCGGGTAGTGAAGATCATGGGCAAAGCTGAATAAAATGCTAGTCATGTGTTGATGGTGTAGCGTATGAAAAATTAGATCATGGGCAAAGCTGAATAAAATGCTAGTCATGTGTATGACGGTGTAGCATATGAGAGATTTTTCATAAGTGTACCTTAGATAATGGGCAATTTAACACAGGCCTTGCCGTTTTCTCATCGCCTTGTTGCAGATTCAAATGAGGTGGTGGTCAAAGCCATGACAGACACCATACCCTAGCTTGTAGCAAAAATGAGGCATGTATCTGCGTCACTTAATTCTCCATACAGCTGGACATTGCAAGGTGAAATTAAATATTGGAGATTATGCATTCTCTCTCAAGGCGATAGACCTAATCAATTTGGGATATGCGAGCAAATGAATATACCTGAATGTAATGTTCATAAGATGCATCAAGAGGAGATTTACCCAGAACAGTCTGGATTGACAGGAAATTTCTTTTCTAAATTCATAGGCGTTTTCTTTGCATAGAGAAAAGAGGCTCATTGGATTAAAGATCACGATTTAGGAAAAATAATATTCTATATTTCCAGGTCAGTCAGTTTCAACTTTTACTCATGCGCTGAATTGAATGAGTTGGATGGGTGAATTAAATATGTCACTGAACTCACTAACGTGACTTTACTTCTCCAGCGGTACTCACTGACGTGACTTGACTTCTCGATTGTAGAGAAAAAGCCCAAAAGAGAAGCACAAATGGGTGTTTGGGGAAATCATCACAATTTGAGGAGCATCATGAAAAAATAGCAGTGGGGAATGAAGTTGAGAAGAAGGATGTGGGTGGTGAGAAGCATGGCATTGCTGTGGCTTTGGCATCTGCAGTTGCTGCAGTGGTCTCTGCTTAGGTCGCTGTTGAAGTTGTCTCTTTCTTAGTTAATGCGGTTTATTCATTTTGCAATGAATAATTCAACGATTTAGCTTGCAGACAAATTAAAAAAGCCTTGATGGTTTCATTATTTAGTTCATTCTAGCTTTTGTGTTAGGCTTTTTATGCCAAGCCAAACAAACAAAATCACATAGTTAACAATCTTATTTTATTTCTAGTCCATAATTAAAACTATCCTTAACAACCGTCTACAGCCCACTGAATTAAACGGCTTTTATGGTTTATTTAGCCCATCGTTTCAAATCTCCCAGCAACCCTAAATATATTGTAAGAGAGAAATTTCTTTCAGGTACATTTTATCTCTTCAATCTGTTTCCATTTGCTGTGTGAATATACTTGTTTGATTAAAGCAATGGGGCGTTGGACAAAACTAGAGGTTTGTCAATTCCCTTAAAATTTTTAGTGATTTCTCCAATGAGATATGTTGCTTAATTTTAGTTATAAGCTTAATGGATATATGTAGGTTTATCCATTGTTTGCAGCCACAGGCATAGCTATCAATATGTGTGTTTTTCAATTGGTTCGGAACTTGATAACTTGACATGAGTGCACCATGTTGGATTGACCAGAAAGTAAAAAGAATATTTCCACACATAAAGTAAAAAGAATGTTTCAGGAAAATGCAAGAAATAAGGAAGATAAATCAACTTATGCAGGAAGACTGAAGTAATTTACCACAATTAAAAAGGCTAGAGAAGGGTAAAAAGTATCGTAGAAGTAACAAACGTCAATCGCTGTTGTCTGTTGTTTGTTGTGAGTGCTCTGAGCTTTCTTGTGGTAGGTAATGGTAATTTTATCTGACATAGTAATTTGTAATTTATAGAAGAAAAGGGCGGTGGGGCAAAGAGCATTCCAGAAAATGTATTTAGAGAAAACCTAACCCATTAACTGTAGGATAAGAGCAAAGGACATCAAGTATGAATATAATGCAATTCCAATCAAATATCTTTACATAGCAAGCCTCCGCGACTTCACAGCGAGAGAATATTCCGATAGGACTGTTATAGGCCTGCTGGCACTGGCTATAACTACAAATCAGCAACAGATCAGACTCTCACCTGATTGAATGGCTTAGATGTTCCCAATGGCAGTCATTGGCCTCTTGTACACTCCCAACCGTACATGCAAAAAAATACGCTGGGGCTTTCCAAGAGGGAAACGCCTACGGCGTAATTAGACATTTAATTACGATGGACAAGAATGTTATTGTTATTTTATCTAGAAAATAGAGGGGTGATTGTGATCACATCCATGATAAGATTGATCAATACACAAGATTAAAATTCCATTCTATAAACTTACATAATAAAGTTTTCAAATGAAAAACTAAAATAACATATTTATCAATAAAATAAAAAAGTCAATACCAAATATAAAAACAAAATGAAACTCTTACAAATTTTCGTTTTCCATTTTTAATTTAAATATGTTTTTACAAAATAAATATTTAAAAAGAAGTTCTAGGGGCCGTCGGTGGAACTTGCCAAAACGTATCGAAATGCAAATCACGTTGGAAAGAAGAGAATAGGTCTCGTTCAAAGGTTGTACTGGGTGAGTTGGCACCTTCTTCATTGCATCTTTGCCCAAATCAGAGTATTGGATTAATCAACTGAGGATACTCTCAAAGAGGCAATTAAATATAGTTAAATTAGTCTTAATTAAGCAGCAACGTAGGGAATGATCTTTAAGCCCCCTCCTTTGAATCACCATCAATTATTAAAAATTTAAAACAGTAGGTGTTATTTCAATATATACGTAATTTGTCTGGTTACAGTTACTACTTAAAAGAAATCATTTTGTCAACTTTTCAAAGCAGTGAATTATCAAGAAAACAGTGCAGCCAGTTAAAAAATATGTCAAGTTGACTATGGTTTTCTGGCTAATAAATGGAGACAATACAGATGGATTACAAAGTAAACTATTTAGTTTGTGAGGTGTCAAAAGTCCGATGTCGACGTGGTAGCAACATGAAGGTCCTCATTGAGTTTGTAATAAAATGTTGTAATTACGTTTGCAATGAGCAGGGCGTCTGACAGATCAGGATACGTATTTATCGGAGTTATGAAAAAGACCGGAAGCTTCCCTCCCCAACATCAGCCTGCCACAGCTGCACCGAATGTTCGTGTCGATCACGAATCATCCTTGTCAAGATAGAAGATATTTCTGGAGATTTTTGTCATTTTACAGTGGACAAATCAACCTATTTTCTTGTGGGCCTATTTGTTACCTAGCTCAGGCTGTCCATTTCACTCGGGTCTTTTTTTCTTAGTCAGAATCCACGTTTTCTTGGTTGCGAATTCGCGCTAGAGATTAGACGGAACATATCGTTTGGGTTCCCGGGAACACGTCAAAGTAATTCATCTAGAAGGTTTATGTCAAGGGAAACTATAGTCAATAAGGCGTTGCTTGAACAAGACTGTCAATTGAAGGCTCTTATTTTAATTTCGGTCTCTGAATTTGACAACTTGTGAATTGCATTTAAGTGCATACTTTGATAGGAAATATATCCAGCTAATGTGACAGGGATGTCGGGGGTAATGATGGAAAATGAACACCATGTATTGGATATGTATTAAATCTCATTCATACAGTAATATTTTCTATACAATTTAGCTGCAGCCCAAATTGGTCTAACAGAACTCAGTTGTGTAGAAACTGGGTTTAATTGGGAGTTGTTTATAAAGAACAGCACACCAGTGTTTGTGGGAAAGATGGAGAATGGGAGCTCGTTTTTAAGAAGTTTTTCTGAGCGCGTTGCGGCTCCGCCAGGAGAGCGACGTGGGATGGAAAAAACTAGTCAGAAGGCTTATCTGAGGAGGACGTTGAGTTGGGTGATGAGGAGAGAGAGGGAGAGGTTCAGAGAACACATTAGTGTCTTTCAGACATCATCAAATCGCCGTATAAGTAGTGTATCGTTACGGTCTTGAAAGAAAGTAAAGGGGTGTTTTACCCTTTCAAATCGATCTGACCATAAACCCAAAAGATTGTTCATGGCCTTGTCTTCCCGCATGCTCAGCCCTGTGTGGCAAATCCTGTAATCTTTGTAAAGGACAATATCCTGATGAAATCGTTCTGCATTGCCATAAGAGAAGCTTGGGTCTTGGGTTAAACTAGCTATTATCATGCCTAGGGGACCTTAAGAGAGCATCTTCATTCAATTTACAAGTGTTCTTCTAATGATCCAATACGATTTAGTAAATAAGGAACCTACAATAACACTTGGGGCATCCTCATGGTTTACAACAACTATGAGTCTATTTATCATTTATATAGTACAATAAGCACCTCCCAAATGTTGTACAAAACATAATGATCCATTGTCAAATAATGGTGCACATGTTTTAGTAGCGAAACAACACCTTTTTTTAAAAGAGAAACATGTTTGTGACAAATAGGCCTCTCACAAATAAGCTACTTGGTAAAAAATGGGCATCATAGCTTAATTCTAATAATAAACTCACAAGTATTTCCACCACACCATCTTACACATAATTATACAAACTTAGAATTACCAGTGCAATGGCCAAGTTGACATTCACAAGGCTCATGGTATGCCAAGTCGCATGTTAGTTCATTGAATATGAATCATCAATTGTTTACACACTACAACCACTAGAAGATGTGAAGTTAAAAAAGGAAATTGTTCCACTTCTAAAGATGATAACTCAACTTTCCAATTGCATTTTAATCTAGATAGAATATTTTTTGTTAAGTAGATACGTGTAAGGGGTAAGTGCATAAAGATGGGGGACCGAAAGGTGGCCAGTCCATCTTTTGCCCCCCTAGAGACCATAACACGAGTGTTATAATGTGCTCATGATACGGCTTGGATTGTTCGAGAACTAGGCTCAATCAATTTAAACCATAATGTGATCATATTATAACATATTTGATTATGGTCTCAATTGACCATAATAATAAGAAAATCCTAAACCCTAGAGAGAGAGAGAGAGAGAGAGAGAGAGAGAGAGAGAGAGAGAGAGAGAGAGAGAGAGATGTAAAACCTCACCCTCCATCATCAATTATAAACCCTAAACCCTATACACCATACCCAAAATGCTAAGACCTAACATTATACATTAAACCCTAAACCCTAGGCAATAAAACCATAAATAATATACATTGAAACTAAACCATTAACCCTTAACTCTAGGCCCTAAACCTTGAAACTTAAGCCCTAAGCCCTAAACAAAAATTGTATCTATGGAATATAACCTTAAATTGTAGAGAGAGGTAGGGAGGGAGGAAAGGATTAGTAGAGAGGAAAGGATGGAGGGAAGGAGAGGTAAACCATCAAGACCCTTTATCATCAATCATAATTATTAAACTCTAAACATTATATATTAAACCTTAAACCTTAGGCAATAAACCCTAACCCATTAGCCCTAAACCTTAAACCATTGGCTTTTAGCCATAAAATCTGGGCCCTAAACCCTAAACCACGAATAATTTAGACCTAGGGAGAAGAAAGTGAAATGAGAGAGATAGAGGGGGAAAGAGGTAGGTTAAGGAGGGAGGGAGAGAAATGTGGAGAGGGAAATATAGAGGGAGAGAGCTCGAGAAAGAGTGAGGCGGAGAGATATACCCTCAACCCTCCACCATTAATTATAAACCCTAAACCGTGATAATTTAGAGAGATAAATAGAAAGATAAGGATGGAGGGAGGGATGAAGAGGTGTTAAGGAAGGACCTAGAGAGAGATAGAGAGGATGGTTGGGAGATGTAAGGACCTAGAGAGAGATAGAGAGGATGGTTGGGAGATGTAAGGACCTAGAGAGCATAGAGAAAAGAAGAGGGGGGGAAGGAGGGAGGGCGAGGTAGTCCCTAAACCCTTTGTCATCAATCATAAACCATAAACCCTCAACCATGAATAATTTAGAGGTAGAAGAAGAAACAAACATGGAGAGAGGATGGAGAGATAGGGCTTACAAGGAGAGAAGGAGAGGTAGAAAGGGATTTTAGATATTATATTGTTCCTACTTCAATTTCCTTTTGAATAGTTAAGGCAATAAAAAAACTGAATTAGAAAAAGTTAATTCGATCCTTAATCTTATGATTGTTGTTTCATGACCATTTTAGTTATAGTATTTAATGTAATCTATAATTTTTTCCACTGTTAAGAAGTTATCAATTTAGTTGGTAGTTAACATGTACAATTATGTGAAAAGTCTTATTCTAGTCACTTATATTATTACATATTGATTTGACAAACCTATTTGGGTTGTGTTGACCTACTAGTTTATCCTTAACCAAGTTTCCATCTTTGGTTCACCAAAGTGGGTAGCAACCCATGGTGAAATTGTCTAGGGAATTGGACCCTAGAAAGGATTGCATACCCACTATTCATATTATTAAAGAAATTGTTTTAAATTAAAAAGTCAAATGTTTCTTTTAGCAAAGAGATGATGACCAAGACCACAGATTCTCCAAGAGGAATTAGAGCATAGGCTCACCAAAAGGAAAAGAGAGATGGTGTTTAGTTCGACAATTGAGGTTCCTGAGGCTCTGATCCTTGACCAAGGTAAACAAAAAAAATGCTCCTTTCTTAATTTACTAAAGGAGCTTAATCAAGACTAGAAGGTTATTAAGATCCCCTCCCTTTCAATAGGTCTTTCTTAGGGGTAGTTGTTGTCTATTATTGTTTTTGTAATTTTTTTTGTTTTGTTTAGGTTGATGATATTTTGTTGGGTGGTCTCACTCCTTTTGAGTCCCCATCCCTTACGTCTGTTGGTTGTTTTGTAAGGGTTCAAACCCTCTCCCGTTTTATCTAACTAGAACTATTCATTGAAAAAACATTAAAAAAAAAATTAAAAATTATATTTTTCATATTAAAACAAAATTTAAATGTTTTAAAATATTATAAAATAAAAAATAATGAGACTCATTTTTCAAAAGAATGTTAATATATAAATATTTAAACACTCCATAAGTAGTGGAGTTGGTTTGGGTAGTGGGTTTGCTCCTCATTAGTCTCAGGTTTGATTTTGAGACTTCCATTCATTCAATGTACGTGGTTTGCAGGCGACTACCTACATCTTTAGTGGACTAGTCTCGACCCAACTTGCCCCTCCCTAAACCCCAACTTGACAATAGGTATGTCCAAAATAAGACTAAATTTAAAAAATATACATATATAAATATAAAATATTCAAATCTTATAATTTAAATTATTATTCTCATAAAATATGCATATTAAATATTTAAGTCTGTTAATCCAATAAAAAATGAAATAGATTATATTTGTTCTATTATTTTTCCATCCTACAAAATATACATATAAAATACCCATTATCTATATAATCCCATAAAAAAAATGGTATATGATATATATTTACCATTTCGTTTTCCCATGCCAGAGAACATACATACACAATGCCCACACCTATACAGCCCCACAAAAACATCACATATGATATAATTGTCATATAGTTTCCCGATTATTGTTATGTACTTTTCCCATTCTTAATTCCTTGTCCTTGTTGGACATGAACTTCCAGAAGTGTAACAGGTCATGAAAAATTTGTCTGCGGGTGGGGCCGACATTTGACAAAGAAGACGAGCTGGTGGGGCCGACATTTGACAAAGAAGACGAGCTGGTGGACCCGACATTTGAAGGTTGCAGTACGGAACAACGCAACCCGTGTGGGACCAGAGCCACTAACAGTGCATTCCCCAATTCTACACAACAGCGTTCGGAGAACGTTGCTCGACATGCCTGGATGATCCCGATCTCGATCCCCTCTGAGACTCCCCTCTCTCTCTTCCCCTCAGCCAACTCACCGTCCTCTTCAAATAAGCTCTACGATCTGGCTGCTCATTCCCAACTTCCTCGCCGCCCCGAGGGGCGCTGCGCTCGGAAAACGTCCTCAAAAACGCCGCCGGAATGCTCGCCCATCTCTCCGAGCTCGATCTGCTCCCTGGATCGTTAATAGAACCGTCCGGCTTAGAGTCCGAGGGCGGTGCAGTAGAAGTAGACGCCCGGTCGGAAGGATCTACACCGACAAAGCTGCAGCTCCTGTGAAACCCAGGCTTGAGCCCCTCCGCGGTGGCGATGAACCACTCTGGCCCCTTCTCCGACTCCTTTCGCACCCTTACAAGCGAGTGCTCGCCCGCACCGTTGCCCGCCTCCGCTGCTTCCATCGCTGCTCCCTCGTTAACATCGATGCGCACGGCTCCGTTGTCAATTGCCTGCTCGTCGACGACGCCGATGGCGATTTCCGAGGGGCTCGAGTCGTCCGTAGGCTGAAGACTGGTCCTGCAGACTGGACAAGTTGTGTGAGAGCAGAGCCACATGTCGATGCACCCTGGGTGAAATGCGTGGTTGCACTTGGGAAGCAACCGCACCATTTCGTCGTCCTGGAAGTCGCTGAGACAGACCGCGCACTCCGATCCCTTCGCCTGCGCTTTCAGCCCTTTCACCAAATCGTAGCTGAATACTGGAAAGCTTTCGATGACGCTCCGCTCCAGGCCACTCGTTGCCGCGGTCCTCACATTGTCGTTGCCCATCGCTCGCCTGAAAGCTCTACTGCCTTCCCCGCTCAGCGATTGGCGGCAGAAGCAGGTGCAGCAAAAACCTATAAAGAAAATGAGGCTGAGCACCCCCAATATAACCACCGCTACGGCAGGATTGAAGCGAACTTTGTAATAGCCGTAATTATCCGTATTTTCAGTGGTGTTGACAGTTGCCAAACTCACAATGGAACTCAGATTGTAAGCCAAGGAAAATGTTCCACCGTCTGCAGGAGACAATGCGACAGAATTCTCCATCTTTCCAAAAACCGTTCCGACGCTCAATTTAACCAGGCAAATATCATAAAAAACCCAAGTAAGCAGAATTTTACAAAACCCCAAAGGGAATTCTGTAAAACCGACCTGGATCAGAGCTGGAACTAAAAGCTGTTTTTGATTTTCGATTTTAGTGATTTTCTTATCTGGTATCGTGCATACGCTATATACAATTCCCAAGACACAAAAAAGGATTGAGGGAGAAAATCAAAGGGGTGGCCAAGATTGACTGTGAAAGTATTACCGTGCTGTTCAAGCCAAGAGAAGCTCACAGAAAGTTGACTGGAGCGTGGTTGGAAGTTTCTATAAACTTTACAGTCGTCTACCTCGTGTGTTCCCGCCGGCCCCCGGGTCCCATTCCCCTTGACTTCCATTTACGTGCCGGCTTGGCGAAAATTATGCCACGAGATTTGACGTTCAATCGTTCGTGGCATCTACCTGCGATACCCTAATATTTGAACTTTTCCTCGATCGATTCAGTTGAAATCACAACAGACTCGATGAATAAGCTCCTCCCGTTTCTTCTAACGAAACGGGGTTACGTAATGAAAATTTCTATTTAATCCCACTAAACATTTACCTCGGATTGTCCGTACAAATGTATATACAGGTGGCTTTATTCGTCAGGATAAAATGATTTCTTTTTAATGAACGGAAAACTTCCCCTTTCTTTCTAATTGTTGAAGGAATGAGAAGTATTTACCAACCATAAGGCTGTATATTATTATTTTTTTGATCGGATATAACTATGAAAGTTTTAATGTTGATGATAACAACAAATATACTACACTGTAAAATAAATGTACCAATCCTCGACTATTAATTAATTAAATTATTATTTTAAGTTTTTATAAATTTAAAATTTATTGTTATAATAACTAATTTTTATTCATTGACTTTAAAATTTATGCATTAAAGTCCAGACAGACCCGTTAAAGAGATGGAAGAAAGGTAGAGTTTGACTAATCTCTAACAAGTTGGCTCATGTGGTGATAACTGCCAAAGTGGGAAAAATCCTCTTTAAAAAATAAATCAGAGGAGAGGTTCATCTCCCTTTAAATCATCATCGCATACGTAATCACCTTAGAATGTTGTATTTATCTTCTTCGAAATCACTCATTCTGGAATTCGAGGGAGCGTATCCACCGCAGAATGCGCAGGCTTTTCTAATTACAAGCTAATTTCACGGGAACAGATTTAGTTTAGTAACTAATCAAATAATGTGTTAATGTCTGCCCTGGGCCGTTTTACTACATTAACTTGAATTACCTAATAAAAAGTAATTAATCTAAAGTAAATGATCTTTCCTATTTAACATTTAAATAGGGGAGACACTATAGTGGTTCAGGTATAAATTAGTTTTTTTTTTTTTTTAAATTTTAAATTTTTAACCTAAGGTGTCTGAGGGACCTAGTATTTTAACAACTCCCACCGTTAATACCCATAAGCCAAAACCTTAGCTTTAAGCAATTGAATCGCATACAAAGACAACTAAAAAGAAAGTATCAAAATTTTATACTTTTTAAGATCTGTTAAGTACATGAAATTAATTATAGTCAATACTGATGCCTTCCCCTGGACTTTGTTTATTTAATTATTTAAATTAATTTTTATTTATTAAATTTTTAACTCTAAACTTTCTTCTAATTAATTAATTGAATGAACACTCTTATTTAATCAATTAAATTAATATGTTTGAGTAATTTCTCCCAATTTAAGTTTTAATATCTTTAACTTAGTAGTCACACAAATCGCTACAATTCCACATGTGACATATCTTCCGATTGTCATTACCATGCAAATCCCCACATGTGATTTTCACATACATTTTCTCACGTGCGTGACTCCTCCACTAAGCCTTTAATTTGGCACTCGCCCCTACGTATCATATTAAAATTTTATGAGAGTTTGATTATTTGAATCTCTTCTATTTGACATTTTTTTTCAAATGAAAATAATAAATTGTCAAAATCATATTTAATTTATAAACAATTTTGTATAGAATCTTCTATATGTAAATGATTTTATCAATTTTATCAATCATAAATATTAAATGTAAAAAATAAATATTTTAAATTTTTATAAAGTTATACAAATAATTTAATTATTATATTAATATATATTATCATGTAATAGATTCTTTAAAATGTCAATAAAAATAACGCCCTATCTTATAAGATAGCATATTTCTTGTATACTATAATATTGTATTTAATATCAAAAATTATTATTATTTTACAATGATATGAAATTATTATTATATTATGATATTGTAATTAATATTAATTAACAATTAAGATATGATTATATTATTTTGTTTTATATATTCTCGTTATTATATTTGTATCTTATATTTATTCTAATCCTTAGACACTTTCAATCCTCAATAATAATAATAATAATAATAATAATAATAATTATTATTATTGATTTTAACATAATAATGTTGTATGGGGGCATTGTTAGCAACTATCTATCCTAGCAGTATAACAAAGAAGAATTGAAAGATTTCAAAGAACAACTTCAAAGTGTTGAAGGAATGTCCTCACAGGAAAAAAAACACTTAGAAGGAGAGAGAAAAAAAATGTGTCTCCCCTTGTACCTGATTGCTCCTTATTCTCTCCCTTTAGTAAGGATGAATGGATTTGGAGTTCGGGGACTTTCACTATCAAATCTACTTATTGGGGTATGGAGTCCTATGATGACAACAATCAAATCTGGATTCCCAACCTCATTCCAAAATTTAATAGCTTATGGTGGATTTTAGCTCATGGGAATGTACTGACAATAGACAATCTAAATAAGAGAGGCATCTCTATGGTCAACATATGTGCTTTATGCATTTTGGATAGTGACAATATTGATCATTTATTCCTTCATTGCTCCTATGCTACTGGGATATGGAACCAGACTCTTTCTTTACTTTAGGTTCCTTGGGTCACCCTGATGTCCATTAAGGGTTTGATAGTTCAAGGGAACTCTTGTCCTTTCAACCACCCTATTATAAGAAACCTATAGATGTAAATCCCCCCAATGATAACCTAGAATATTTGGAAAGAACATAATAATAGGATTTTCAGAGACCAATCAAGGACTTGTGCTACTCTTTTTCTCATTATAAAACAACAAATCAAAGAGAGCCTTAACATTGCTTCTTTTGGAAAAGGGAAGGTCATTCCTAACCTACAAGAAACACGAATGAAACAAGTCTGAGGAATCTCTCAGAATTTTTTTACATCATTTGGACTAATATTTTGAGGAGAGAAACCACTAACTAGATCCCGCCTGAAGAAGAGTGGATTAAAAATATAATTTTGATGGATGTGCTAAAGGGAATCTTGGTGCCTCCACAACTGGAGTTGTTAAGAGATTGGAAAGGGACCTTTATAGAAGGATATTGCAACAATTTAGGAATTGGGTCCAATAGCAAGGCTGAAGCAGTTGCTTCTTGGCAAGGGATTAAGCGATTAAAGGAGCTAAACTACCAAAAAATTATAATTGTGGGGGATTCAAAACTTATTATTGATAACCTAAAGGGAGATGTTGGTTTCCCATGGGATTTGAGGTTTTTTATGGTGGATTGCAAAAGAATGATGAGATATTTTTACATATGTGAATTCTAACACACCCTTAGGGACAGAAATAAATGTGAGCTATTTTTTAAGCTAATATGGGATTAAATTTCCCAAATTGGAGATGTATCACTTTCAACCAGTGCCCGCAAGGGCTAAAGGACATATTAGAAAATGAAAGGGAATAAAATTCCCATGAGTCTGAATCACTTCAATAATATGGATTTGCGGGTCGGGGAAAATAAGATGAGCAGTGATACTCTTCAAAAGCAAAGAAGTTGGAGAAGATGCAAAGAAAATATTCAAAAAAGGAAGGGAGGGTTTAGCCTCTTTCAAATTAAAAAATTGGCACCAAGAAGGGAATAATAAAAGTTTTAAAAATGCATTTTTAATATAAACTATGAGGTTAGTTTAATAATGTGGATATCCTATAAAGGTTTAAATAATGAGTTGAATAAATGCAAGATATTATATTATGATTACACTATAATCATGGTAAAGTTGATCTTATAATTTTAAAATAAAAAAGATTTGGCATTATATGCTAAGGATTTCGACAAGGGAGATTAAATTGTAATGAGGACAGTATTGATTGTTTGATTAACCCCAACATGAATGGCGATGAAATCAACATGGCCAATTTGTGTAATATAGAAAATGGTGATCAATGGTAGATCACCAATTTCTACATAAATTGGAATACAAAACCCTCAACAAAGTGAATCAGATTAGCAAAATAAAAAGAGTAAGGGTACAAATTCATGATCCACACAATGTGGGGTTTTTGTGATTCCTTATGATAGGGATGACCATGATATGTAAATGTAATGACTAATTAAAAAAATGTAAATCTGATCTATGAAAATAAATGCAAGGGAAAATAGAAAGGGAGAACTCACCTTGAAACTAGGTGCTCGAGCACATGAATTTCAAATTTGGGTTTCACTATCGTAAAACTGTCAGAAACAGAAATGGTTATGGATCTGGAACACTAAGACCTCTAGCTTCCAGCTGTGAAAAATGTAGATTCTCAGGAAAATGCTGACTCAAGTCGACCTTGTCCTAGAGGCACAAAAAATGGTGAATGTTGTAGCAGACCTGTCATTGGTTCTGAGACTGAAATCCAGATTCGAGACTCCACCACATGTTTGGGCACATAGAAAAGAAGGAGAAATTATTGTGGGAAGGGGCTTTCCTTGGTCAAGCCCCTATATAGGAATTAACCTTGAAATGAAATAAATGTAATTGAAAGAATGGTGACATGTAGCAGAGATTAGATATAAATAATAGAGTATATCATACCATGTAGATACAATTGGCCTTAGAATGTGATACTGATCAAGTATGTTGAGGTAATAGCTTTGAAAAAACCTAAAGGAAATCATGTAAGAAAAAACCTCATGTAGTAGATGTTGTAATTTGCCTCAATGCTGAATTGAATTGAAGAAGAAGAAGAAGAAGAAGACGACTTTATGTAGGAATGTAGATCTCTTTCCTTGATGTCAAACTCCTTTGCTTGGCCTCCAATGGGGAAAAGAGAAAGATATATGGAAGTAAATACCTTGAATGCATGATGGAAATTATGGAATGAAGACTTGAAATGCTTGATGGCTTCCTTGCACTTGGATGCTTGTGTTAGAGTAAAAAGGTATTTTCACTTATTAATTAAAACCTTATTGATTTAATTATTAAGTCACTTTTCATCTCTAGTTCACTTAAGCTAAACTTTAGGCATATAATAATTAATTCTTTATTAATTATTATCATGCAACCTAGGTTTCTCCACCTTCTGGTTTTTAATCACCTTTATAAGGTTTTGATCTCATTGTAATTATTATTCCCTCTCTGAATGAATATTTCTTTTTTTAGATCATTATGAGATGTGTCTCCATTCTTTGCTTTTGTAACAGGTTTTTTGCATGCAGTGGATCTTGGTGATAGAATTCAGAGCCTTGTTGTTGCTCTCCGTTCTTGAGTTTTTTGAAGATTTATTGGAGCAACGGGGGTTTCAATTTTTTAGAGTTTTTTGTATGGATCTGGGAGGGAGCTATTTTGGAGCACTTTGGGCACAAACCGACCTCACGGTTCCGCTCAAAAGGTACCAAAACCCTTATTTTCATATAAGGTACGTCCAATTTGGACATAATTGCATACTGAGGCAAAAAAAATTGCCCGTACGACCCTATACTGGGCACGATTTTCGAGGTGAGTGAAAATAAAAATAAAAAATATCAAAATTTATTTTTTAGATTTTTGAAAAAAAGAAAGAAAAATTTACCCATTTTGTATGGGTTGTTGAAATTTTTTTTTGCAAAAAAGAGAAAAATAAAACTAAATTTCAATGGGGGTCGTACCCCACCCACCTATCATGGTAGGCGATGGTGCCTCCCCCCTCATGGTGGTTGTGGGCCCCAAGGGAGCCACAAGCCTCATTTTTTTAAAATTATTTGTATTCTTAAAAAAAATATTATTTATAGTTTTTTTCATTATTTTTCTCAAAAAAAAAACAAATTAATTTTTTTATTGTTTTTTTTCACAAAAAAAACTTTTTTTTTGAAAAATCAGCCAAATTTGGTCGAAAGTTTGGAAACAACACCAGATTTGGAGGCAATCGCTAGTTTAGTGGGGCTTCACCATTTTTAGTAGAGGTTTCTTGGCATTCTTCCTGTTTTGACCTCGTGTCAATTGTTTGCTCGTATCTTGAGCAAATGGAGGTGTTTATGGCCTAATGAGATATCACCAGAAACCTGGTTTTGAGCCTGATCTGATTTTCCAAGTTTAGTTTTCTGATTTTTTCATCTTGTAGGGTTGTTTTTCTAGTCAAAGTCAGGGTTCCTTTTTGCACTCTGACAACCATATCTTTCTCCTCTGGACTCTATTTTTTGACTTCTGCACATCGTTGGAAAGCTAGTTTTTTTCTCCTTCTTGTATCAGTCTCATTGCTAGAATCTGCTCCAGGTATATTTTATTCAGTTTTTTTTTTTTTTTGCAATCTGGTGGATATCTTGGATGTTTAAGGTCATGGGATCATTTTCCTTGCATGGGATGTCTCATTTTAAGCTGTTACTTATGTTCTTACAAATTTCTATCATTCCTAAGCATAGTAGACATCTATTTCCATAGCATTTTTTTTTGCAAACACAGTGAGATAAAGTGTCATCTATTGCATGCTTGGGATCTTGCACATTTTGTGCTTGTTTGTACTTGCACTACATAATAAAGTGTCATGTAGGGGTTTGATCTACCTTTGTCAAGTGAGTGTTCCTTCCACGACATTAGCCTCATTCTGTGAGTCTAGAGATTGATCATCCTCGACACCATCCTTTATATGTGTCTGTACTTTCTTCCACATGCAATTATTCTTGGCAGCCTCTTTCAGTGTACCTGTCATACCTCTCCATGCTCAACGTTATGGGGGTGATTTCCTATTGGTTCTAATGCTTCCTTGGTGTAAAATCTAAATTTGTAAGATATAAAAATGTGGAGTATGAAATAGATGTTGTTACATTTGAAATTAGAATGTTGATTGAAATGTGTGGGAAGATAAGGTGTTCCTTTTAATCTCAAATACACAAAAGGAATGATCCAAATTGATTAACCCCAAAGGAAGGATCAATGCATACATGAATCAATCTATTGGAAACAAGAGCAAAGAGGAAGACCTTAGATTCCGTTTATAGAAAAGAATGTGTGATAGATTTAGAAAGATTGAAATGAATAGGAGAAAAGTACTAACCTTGAAATGCTACAGATCTGAAGAATGTTGTTTTCGAGGGTCTGCACTCAGTTTTCGTAAAATCTGCAACTGAATTTGGAATAGAAATGTAGAGACGAACAAAACCCAGAAATATTTTTCCATTCTAACACAGTTCCAATTTTGACCCTCAAGTCAATGTCACCATTGACCCAGAATTTCCGATTCCGACCTAGGGAAGAATCAACCTCAAAAGTCTCCGAATGAAAATCTATTTGTTGATCCTCAAAGTAATCTAAAAATGGTATCTGAATCTGCACTCCAATCCACTATTTTGAACCTGTATCTGCAAGAAAAATGGATTTTTTTGTTGGGGGGGAGGGGTTTGCGTTGGTCAAACCCCGGTTTTGGAATTAACCTCAAAGTATAATTAAAATTGGATAAGTAAAACAAAGTAAATGAACAAATTCACCTTTCTTGTATGGAAACACTTGTGGTGGATTCAAATCCGTGGATCCACAAGTATGTATGCACCAAATGGATGCAAAATGTAGAATGTAGGATGTCTCAAATCAATTGCTTGTAGATCTTCAACACCAATCTTGAATGGATCTTGGAATAGGAAGAGGCTTGGAGGAATGTGGATGCAGAAATCTTCAACAAGAGGGCTCCATAGAGCTTGAATCCTTCAATGGCTACCAATGGATCTCCTTGATGAATTGAGTGCTTGAAAGTGCTTGAATGCTTGAGAATAGATGAATGCTTCAATGGCTACTTGGCTTGCTTGAAATATTGCTTCTTCACCTTTGGATTTCACCTCTTAAGTCTTCAAGTCTTTGTCTTATATCGTTCTTGCTTATGGTTCAAGTCTTAGTTGATGGTTAGAGAAAATGAGAGAAGAAAGCTTCCTTATATATGAATCTAGGGCACAATCTTCTAGAGAGGCCTACATAGGAGAATTAAATTCCAATTAGACCTATACCCTTAGAAGAGGGCCTATATTGAATATAATTTAAGATTTATTGCTCGAAGACCGAAATAGCTGACCCAGAAGCGAGAATTAATTCTTTCCAAAGCCCGACGTCCGAAAACCCCGAGAATTTGAAATATGGACCATAGGTCAGAAAAAGGTCAATTCTGACCTAGGTCAAGGTTGAGGTCGACCTTGACCCAAAATGGTCGACTTTGACCCTGAGGTCAAAAATCCCAATTTGCAGTTTAGGGTGTCAGAAACATGTTGGAAAAAGTGGGAAATGGGGCAGAACAGGGGGAAAAAGCCAGATCCAAGTCAGAGACCCATTCAAGGCACTTGACATGACCCCAAACCACTTACTCAGAAGGCTAAACCAGTCTATAATGGAAGTGCTTCCATTTTCCGACTATACACTTGGTTCGATGGAGTGACCTATGTATTCAGTTTTTGTTCCTATGTACTAGGCTGATGCAGTGGCTAGGTACCTATGCATTTTGGTGAGATGGATCATTTACCATATGGACACTTCTTTCATTCCTATTTCAGAGGCATCCTTCCATCTTTTGATCAGCTCTTCAGTCTTTGGTAGTTTTTTTCCATCTGTATCTTCAAGTTTTGATGTTTGCCTTTGTTTTCCATCTTGATTCGAACAGTGTAATTTGAGGGCATTCATACATATTACAGTCTTCTCTACTTGATCGGATTCTATTTCAGTGGAGGTTCCAACAATTATTCTTTGATAGTGTTTCCAACTTCATGCTTTAGTGGTGTTCTTCATGTTCTTGTTTTGATCAACTCTTAAACTTTGGTTTTTTTTCCATATGTATCTTTGAGTCCTGATGTTTGCCTTTGTTTTTCATCCTAATTCGAGTAGTGTCATTTGAGGGCACTCATGCAGATTACAGTCTTCTCTACCTGATATTTTTTCCTATTTTCTGGGACATTCTCTAGTTTGGAGGCTTCTTCAGTCCTTCACTAGGATTCGTCTCTTTTTGGAGAGGATTTTTTCCCATTGGGTTTTCTCATTTTTCTCCTCTTTACAAAGATTTTGTTTACTTGGGTACCTGATTAGGCCATATTTTTGAGACCCATTTCCTGATTTCAGTAGTTGTTTCTAGGTTTTTAGCTTCTTCCTAAGTTTATCTTCAGGGGGTGTTAGAGTAAAAAGGTATTTTTACTTATTAATTAAATCATTATTTATTTAATTATTAAGTCACCTTTTTATCTCTAGTTTACTTAAGGTAAACTTTAGGCATATAATAATTAATTCTTTATTAATTATTATCATGCAACCCAGGTTTCTCCACCTTCTGGTTTTTAATCATCTTTGTAAGTTTTTTATCTCTTTGTAATTATTCCCTCTCTGAATGAATATTTCTTCTTTTAGATCATTATGAGTTGCGTCTCCATTCTTTGCTTTTGTAACATGTTATTTGCATGCAGTGGATCTTGGTGATAGAATTCTTTGAATTCTAAGAGCTTGATGGGCTTTAATGCTTGATAATGGATGTCTTCAATGGATGCTTTCTTCCACTTGAATGTATTGAAAGCACAATAGCTTGCTTGATAATACTTGCATGAAGATGAGATATCTTATGGATGCCAAAATAAGGGGATGAGGTCTCCTTTTATAGACATTTTGGGGCTCAAATTTTGCAATCCTGAATTCGATTAAACACTTAGGAGAAACAACCCCACATAGGGCCTGGAGGCCAATAAACAGAAATGCCCTAGGACAAGGCTGACCTAAGTCAGCCTAGTCTAGGACAAGGCCGACCTAAGTCAACCTCGTCCAAGACAAGGCCGACACAAGTCAGTTTTATCCTGGCAAACTTTGTTAAAGCTACCTCGAGGCCTAGGGTTGTGTGCTAAGAGAGAGATCTCAAAGCCGTATCTGTTGGGGAATCAGGGCAACTTCTGAGATGAAAAATGGATGAAAAAGAGGACCTAGGAGGGAAATGAATTATGAATTGAGGGAAAAATGGGAAAATGTGCATAGAAATTGGAGCCAACCTCAAGTTTGAAGGAGGAGGACCTATATATGAATTAATTATGTATTTAGGTGCAATATGAGGTCCTACCATAAGGAACACACTACAATGGGCTCAAATGGTCCCAAAATGAGCATAAATTATGTACTTATTTTTTAGGATGGTACAATTGGTATCAAGATTGTCCCTTCAAAAATATAGCGGTGCATATTATCATCATTAATATGAAAGATTTAATTTAAAATATGTGAAAATTTGATAAAAAAAAGAAGGATGGGTGTTAATGAAATACCTGTTTAAAATAGTTTTTAAGAACCATTGAGATTTTTTTGTGGAAAAGTGTGAAAAGGTTTTTCAGATTATAGTGACACAATGTGTAGTGGACCTTACTAGATGAATGCCTACAATATCCAATTTACCAACCTGATAGCCATGGATGGTCTGTTTAAAATATCAGAACCCAAGGATTTTTAGGAACTGGTGTAGTTTGAGGACCTATGGAAGTTGTTTACTAGAGACCAGAGGTCACCTATTTATTTCCAAGCCATGAGAGGCTATAGAAAAACTTTGTTGACTAAATTAGGCAATTCTTTGTAGAAGGGTTATGTCAAGATTGGGAGCATTGAGTTTCAAGTCATGCTAGGGTTGATCGTTGAGGCTACTAGGCTAAAATGTGAAGGGAAAAGTGGAGAAGGGGAGCTGGGTAGATTATAAGACCTATATGAAGAAATTCTTCAGGAAAACTGAGAAACTTGCGGTGGCTTCAGCATAAGTTTGACAAATCCCCCTTTAGGAGTCATTTATTATCCTCCCCTCAAGGTGAAGTTGAACCACAAAATGACCCCCCATGAAGTTCAGTCTGCATTGAGCTTATAAAAAGCAATCCCTAACCTGAAATCCCTAACCATAAGAAGAAGGGAAAAGACAGTAAACCCCCTATCAAAAAACCCCTCGAAGCTATGCTTTTAGAGACCACTTCTAAAAATAGAAAAGGCCCTGCTATCAAGCTTACTCCAGCTAAGATAAGGAAAATTAGGAAATGTTCCAAAGCTACTAGGTTGTTTGTGGATGTTGAAGAAATTGAAGAACAAAATACTGAAATGGAGACCCAGAAGGAATGAAGTGGGAGATGATTTCTAGGGAGAGAAAGTCGAAAAAGTTATTAAAAAAGGAACATAAAGGGAAGAACATTTTAGAGGAAGTGGTCCCTGAGACAGATTTTGATTATGAGCCTAAGGAGGAGTCTTCAAATAGTTCTGAGGATGAAGATTATAAGTAGGGGGAGGAAGAATATGAAGACGAAAGTAAAGAAAAATCCAAAGAGGAGAGCATATAAAAATTAGTGGATATTATAGTTAACCTTGTAGACTAACTATGATGAGGTTGTTAATAGAGCTTGTGCTTCCCCAGTTCCTAATATAGATGATATTATTGAAGAGCCCCCTGTCCCCTAAGGTTTCAAAAGAAACATAAATCCAAGTTGAGTTTAATGAACATTTTGATAAGTTACATAGTTGTGTGACTGCACTAGTGAATGAATATTTTGATAAGTTATAGACTCGTATGACTGAACTGGAAAATAATTTTACTTCTTTAGAAAATACTAAGATGCTGTTTGATCAGGTTATTTCCACTATCTACACAATCACGGATGGTATTATGAAGAAAACAGTGTTTGAAGTGATAATCTATGAATAATGGAGAATACAGCATTGATCAGATACAATATTATTGGCAATGTAGCATATATATGTTCAGCAAGGGAAAACGTCTACTAGATCTAGACATGCGAAATTCTAAATCCATAGATTGCTTTATCTATGAATTATTGAGAAATGTAGCTCAAATACAATATTATTGTGAATGAAGTATATATATGTTCCAGTACTGTGCGGGGGCAACATCAGCAAGGGAAAAGCTCTTGACGGTTGGCCCAGCTGCGACACTCTCGAACACCATTCTCCTGCTTCGTGTTTTGTGGGTCTAGCACAGGTGAGGCAAATATATTCCTGCAATCCTTATTCTTTGTTACCATCTGTTTGAATAATACAATCATAGATATTTCCTGAGAAGTAATGAATAAAGAAAAATGAGTCACTTACCCTCTCCTGCTGCGAGATTTTGGTAGAGATTGAGAATGTTTGGGCAGCTGTTCTGGCACTTGTCTGAGCACAGTTTAGAGGTGAATTCAAAATATTCAGAAAGACCGTCAGTTGACATGCCCACACATATTCTCTGCAACCCACAGCTTTGCAGGCACTCCTCACTCTCGATCCATTCCATCATCTTCTCTGCCATTACACCCGATGGCTGTAATATAATTGCCTGTGTATCCATTCAACAAAGTGTCCTTGTGAAAATAAAGGAAGAGAAAAATATGTGAGCGTTGTAAGAGAATGTGTTACCTGGCATTGGTATTCTACTGATAATTTCTGTGGGGAGGGGACGAATGAGTATTTCTTCTCGAGAACACAGCGAGTATGATAATATTGTAGCTTCCAAATTCCACCCTCAACTCACCATCTATCTCCACTTTGTCACATTGAAATCTTGCAAATCAAACAAGTTGATCTCCACCTTTGATATCACAAGAATTTCTTACCCTTCATCGTCATGGCTAGAGCTCTATTTTTAGCAACCCTACTCTAGAGGACAATCATAAGAAAAGCATTCATCCTAAGTGCATGTTATCTATTTGAGTAGCTTTCAAGAAAGAATAGTCTACATGCAATCATTGGAATTATCTACGAACCATCATTGAATAATGCCGTACAATAATGGAAGGTACAATCATTGTTTGTGTATTATTGCTTATGTTTTTTAATTTCCATTGCACTATAATTTAAAGTGGTTTTTTTTTTTTTTTTTTTGGATCAATTGATTGTTTTGTATACTACTCTATTTTTTCTAATTTTTTCTATCATGATTTTGGTATTCCCAATGGAACCCATGGCCTAACACTAAACTTTTTTTTAGAGTAGCTAGAAGTGTCTTCTTGTAGTCTCTCGGTAGTTCTAGGAATGATTAAAACTTTGACACTTTTTCTCTATGACTAAACATATGCATTGCACCTTCAACATCCTCTTCAATCACCCATGGATTCATGCCATAAAAACTATCTTTTTCACTTGCCATTAGTGTCTCTAATTCACTTACAATATTGTGAGGAATCATTTCTTCCAACCTTTGCCCCTTCTAATATTGTAAGATGATAGGACAATCTCAAAAAACCTCATTTTCTAACCTCTAATATCAATCCAAACCTGACAACCATGTAATCCTCACCATATATTGATCCTAAAAATCCCCCTTTCACTTCCACCAATCCCAAGAAATCATATGTCAAATTTTATTCCATCATTAAAATCATTAATGAAGGCTATGGTGAATACCAAATACATGAAGCTTTCTATATCAACAAGCTTCATCTTTATCCCTAATCCCATGATCAAACTTACTCAAGGTCAAATAACCACACAATAAAATTGAAATATAATTCCACTACCTTCATCCAACATAATTTCTTATAAAAATTGATGGTACAATAACCACCTACCTCTGCATAAATGAAGAATATACATTTTCTTAGAAAACAATGAATATCCCACCACTATCTGCATGTGCAATAAAATAGACTACAAGGATAAACATCTTGGCCTCCATTAGGAGGGAGCTATTGACCCTATTTATGCCTAAAGGAGAACAATAAAATCTAGGGATTATGCCATATACCTTGAAATAGCAATCTAATACCACTAATGACACTCTTGAGATTATAAAAATTGCATCCCTCGATACTTAAAACATCAAAACAATGTAATATTTTAACTTTTACAAAATATTCACTACCACTAACTTTTTTCATAAAACTACCAACCTAAGTTCTAATCATTGATCTACTCCTCTAATATCCCTATTTCATCATTGAGGACTTATGTGATCACATACCTCTACATCTCTTTAATAATGAAAAAGCTATTGCATATTTTTTGGGCCTTCATGACTATACAGAGAACCTAGCGACTTCAAAACAAGATTCAAAATCAATCTTAATGCATTGACACGTTTTGGGGAGCATAAATAGGTTCACTCATATAAAAGAAAAAAGAAGTAATCCCCTAGTAAAAATACCTTTGAAGAATGACTGGATTTAAACTGTAAAGCAAATAAGGATGTGTATATTAGTGAAAATCTTTCTTAGGTTGTAATAGACGAATAATTCAACTTCCCCCCTATGGACACACAATTACAAGATGGATCCACCCCCCTTAAATTTGACTAAGACCAAAGAAAAAGCCTAACATCACTTTTGAATCAATACAACTTGTTCCCTAAGAGAAGGATATTTATATCAATCTACTAAAAGAGTTCGTATTTTCTCTAAGAGAAGGATATTTATATTAATCTATTAAAAGAGTTTGTCTTTTCTTGGTCTTATTTTGATATGTCATACTTAAACCCATCACTTGTGGTGTATTACCTTTTATACCTAGATGTTAAACCAATTAGGTGCAAACTTAGAAAATAAATTCAAGATAACATTTACTCTCGAAAAAGAATTGCAAAAACTACTTGCAATCAAATTTATGTAACTCGTTAACGATTCTAAATGGATCTGCAACATCATCCATGTCAATAAAAATACTACTAGTAGTTTCATGTGTACTAATTTCTATGACAACAATAAATTTATCCTTAAGATGTCTCTCTTTACTCAACATTGACTCAAATTCAAAAATATGATTTGAAATTATATCTCTTATGAATTCTTTCTCAAATTATGGTCAAATCCAAAGTGCTCAAGACATTTGTTGAAAATTCTAGGTCACGCTTATTAGTTGGTAAACAAAAACTAGAGCAAATAATCCCAATATTTTACACTACATATTCCAAAGATTAATAAAGTGCAAATTTTTCCTAATCTAAAAATGTGTTTATTATCAAGCAAACTATGCGACTTTCGAAGGGGCATAATGGTGAATTTTCGCATACCCATGCCATTTTTCATTTAGTTTTATGTTTATTTAGAGAGAATTTCTTAATAGAAGTATATAACGATAAACCTAGCACAATCTTATGTAAATATAGGCTCTCTTTTAGCCTTTTTGTCCATTTATAGATCTATTCCTACCTTATACATTCACACACTCTAATGCATTCTTATTAATCTCCCATTATCTCATATGATTTCATTTCAAGACAAGCCTCTAGTCCTACTTTAAAATTTTTACCAACTCCCATCACTCTTGCATCTTAAGAGGTCTAAGCACACAATTTGGTACAATTTGATGTTATTTACTAGAATTCAAAGATAATGAATCGAGTTAATCTAATCATCAAGACACGATCAATAATGACACACTATGATTTGGTGTAATAAAAAATAATAAAAAATTTACATATTTTATATGCTTGCTTAAAGGAAATGAATGATTGGAACTTTTTATAGTCTATGATATTAGCTATGGGCCCGTTTGGTTGGGGAATTGAAAAATAATGCAAATCATGGTTATCTATACCCTGGTTATGCAAACCCCGGTTATGCTTTTTTGGGACTGTTTGGTTGCCCTGGAAGATGGATTTGTAAAT
>MU223802.1:3130430-3144679 GCA_018584345.1 Thuja plicata | reverse complement strand
TATGAAAACCATGGAGATGAAAGTCATTCCACCTCTTCAGCAGGAATTTGGACATCCACATTTTTGCACAAATGGGGATTTGCAAATCCGTATTCTCATTCAATTTAGAGGTCACCAAACAAGGAATAGCACCCCATAACCGGGTTATGGGCTGCATAACCCGGTTATGGGGTGCAACCAAACGGGCCCTATATGTTTTTGAGTCTATATATGGTAATAATAATATGAGACTACCCCATACTCCTAAATGTACTATACTACAAATGAAACATACATATCCTATCCTTTACAATATTTTACCACACCATCAATCCCCTACACTAAAAAAAAAAAAAACTATGTCAACTATTATTTATTTTCATTGTATCATAAATTTTTTTTTAAAATTCAAAAGAGAGGATTTTTTTCCCCGGAACGCCCATCTCAACGAATGAGTGGAACATTGCAAACGATTTTTGTTGACATGGAGCTTTTCCCCGAGGTCTACCTTACATTGCTAAGAAATTCTCTACACTGCTCAATTTTAGGTGTACATCATATATCTGTTTCTTACAAACTAAGCTTTAGCTAAGTAGACTTTCATACTGTGAAATTGCTGGAATCTCTCCTACTCTTTTCATTGCATCTGAGTATGACATACCCTGTCTAAACTACTAAAAACAACCATCGTATGAAAATCAATACTTGGAGCGATTGATGACCAACCAGACACAGTTCTTCAATGGAAGCCGCTCTGAGCAGATTAAAAAATGGCATGGCGGGCTCGCGGGGGCTTGTAATTTTATATTTTCTAATGTCATGCTCCCTATCTTAACAAGGCCAAGCGCCTTCATTGAGCGGCAGCTTCCTTAGAACCCGCAACCAAATCGCCAGGCGGCCAAGGTATAAAAAATATTATGGTACAGGGGTTGCGCGAAAGGAAAATAAACTAAGCAAATTCTACAGCAGCGCCGCTTGGAGACAACTCCGCCACCTCTTGATCTCCACCGCCGAGCCAACTGAAAGTCCTCTTCTTGAAAACATCCTGAAAATCAACGCTAATTGCTTTACTAAAAACAGGCGTTTCCCTGATCACATTTTCACCACCACCTTCTCCTCCTCCCGGACCCGAAATGCGCTCAGAAAAAGTCCTCAAAATCAAAGCCGGGTTCTCCGAAACGCTCTCCACAGTCTCCGAAGTCATCCCGCATCCAACACTACCCATCGAAAATCTGGGCTTATGCGACCCAGAACGCGCCGCCTTAAGTCTGCGCAGGCTCTGCAATCGTTGTCTCCCAAGGAATCTACAGCTCCGGTGCGTGCCGGGCGTGAGTCCCTCAGGCGTAGCAATATACCATTCCGTGGCCTGCTGAATCTCCTTTCGCAGCCGTATCAACGAGCTCTCAACCGAATCGTTGCCCGATTCCGTTGCCACGTCACCAACCGAAGCCCCCCTTTCGTCGTCGATCACAACGGCCACTTGTTCCGGCGGCGCTTCCGTCTGGATTTCGGCGCCCTCGGGCACAAGACTCATCCGGCACACCGGACACGTAGTATGCGAACAGAGCCACGTGTCAATACACTCGGGATGAAATGCATGGTGGCATTCAGGAAGCAGCCTGAGCATTTCATCGTCCTCGAAATCGCAGAGACAAACCACGCAGTCAGAAGCTTTCACGTCGGCTTTTAAGCCCTTGACGAGACTGTATCTGAAAACCGGGAAGCTCTCGATCACCGTTTTTTCCAGCCCCGGCGCCGCCTCCCTGTGCAACCCGCCGTCAACATTACTGATATTGTTGTTGTTTGCGGCGTTGGCGTCGGTGGTGGTCGTGCGGCGGCCGAGGAAGATAGCAAAGGCGGCCATGGAGCCGAGCAAGGTGAGGAGCAGCATGAACAGGATCGCTGCATAGGCGGCTAAACGGCCGTCCATATCGTAGATGCGGCTGCTAAATAGTGCATTCTCTTTGGGAAAGAGAATGTTCAGATTGTCGTGGACTGGAGCGGGTGATGCAGATTGAGATTCCATGTTCTCCCAAACTAATTGCTTTGGAATCGATGGAGGACAAGATTAAAAAGGACGATCAGAGACGAAGCTAGCACAGAGTTTGGACATGGCTGCTGCTCAACCAAACCCGATTTCCGTTGCAGTCCACGAGGGTGGTGGAGATTTTTCCGGCTTATTTCGTTACGGCATAACGGCTTTTATTTATCCTGGAACAAAATTTGGTGAGTGAATCTAAATATGAGCTAGGGCAATTTTTCGGCATCACAGGATTTTTATTGTAATTAATGCGATATTAAACGAAGTACCATCTATAAATGAATCGTTCGAGAACAATCCTCGAGAGATCTCGTATGCGATGGATTTAACACAAATTGGGTATAGGCCTAGATCTTACTTGCATTTGCATCTTATTTCGAGTCTTACAGATCAGAGAAGGGCAGTGCCTAATTCCTATGGGAAAAAATTGTCTACAATGCATTTTACATGGATAATCGTTCCAAAAACTTAAATATTATTTAATGTATTTTTTCATTCCATTTCAAAGGTTTTGTCTCTTCTTGATATTAATCTTGAATTTTATTTATTTATTTTTATCTTGTGAATATTCTATCATTGTATCAATTAATTCAACTAAGGCTCTTTTATTATGTCCTAGGTTTTGATTGATGGTCTTTTATATTAATATCCTATCATTTAATCAATTAGAGATAATTCAGCTAAGGTTCTACTGTTATGTCCTGGGTTTTCATTTATGGCCTTCCATATTAATTATTGATCTATCATATTATTATATGATATTTACTTTATAGTCATGTTCCTTATCCTTTCCTTCTATGTTAATTGTTCAAATCTTTCATGCCACAATCAAGCCTCAACTTCAAATCTATGGTAGCCATGTTCTTCATGCACAAGCAAATCGGTTTGGTATCAAAGTCTTAGCCTTTTATATTAATTGTTCAGATATATCATGCCATAAACAAGCCCCACATTCAAATCTATGGCAGTCATGTTCTTCATGCACAAGCAAACCACTTTGGTGTTAAAGTCTTAGCTTATTCCTTTGATTATATCTCTTCATCCTATGGCTTGCAAGAGGTCCGAGTCATTTTCATGCTTTAGTGCTTGAGGTTCTCACTAATTATCCATCACATATATCTAATAGTTCATGGGATGCCATTGTCTAAGTAGGAATTCATCATCATTTAAATCTATTATTGGTTAATTATGCCTAGTAATAGATCCATTGTCAATGGAAAGCTACTTAATGAACTTTCAATGTGGTGGCAAGAGGCTTTTTTGGCATAATTCCTAATGTCATTGAAATTTCACTAAATAGGTTTGTAGGGTTTCCTAGTGTGTTAATGGGAAATAATCCTAAGGCTTACAACTCATTAGATCATATTTAGAGAGCAAGTGCCAACTATAAAATTTTATTTTCTATATATTGAAGTCTTCATTAGTGATGGGACCTACTCTTTTGTTTTTTCTAATTTATTTTCACAGGGCTCCCTACTAGTTTTCATGGAGCATGTTCCCAAGTTTTCAAGTAAAAACATAGATTATTTATCCTTGGAAGTACTAGAAGCCATCTAATAAGTCAAGTTGAATCAAAACTAACTACCCATGATGATGATGAATATTCCTCATTAATTTTTTAACACCATTATATCGTAATATGGAATTTTTGAATGTCATACACCTAGCAAAATTATTTAATGAAATTTTGATTATAGTAATGCTCCCCAAGTAGAAATTGAGATATAATTTTTAAATATCCTCTTTTATATGCGAATATGGAGAATATTTCAAAATTCTAATAACTTCTGCAAGCATCATCCATGATAATATTTGTAACCAATCATGATAGTTATGCATTCAAAGAGAAGAGAAAAGAAGTCAAAGTTGATAAATTTATATCATGCCAAAGGTGTTCCGAAAATTCCTAGGAGCATTTATATCAAACACTCCTCCAAGCCATATTCCTTTTTCACCCAAATTTCAATAGGATATTTTCTCTGCCATGTTCAAATTCTATATTTATATATTTTGTGGTAAATGTTCTATTAAGAATTGTAGGGTGTAATGCAAAAATAAATTCCCTTGTGCCTATTAGCACTGTAAAATCTGCAGGAAATATGAGAAAGAATTTCAAATTTTCTAGCCGTTGATAGAAAACCCTTTATCCTTGGTCAAAATTATTGAAAAATGCTAAACCCTTCATGGCATGTTATAATTTTGAGTTACTTTTCGAGCCACTTATGTCTCAGATTTTCCCATGTACGCTTTTGCTTATCTCTTAGTCGCGTAACCAAGACCAAATATTCTTTGTTATCTAGCGAATTGGCGCAGGCTCTTATCTCCTAATCTCGAAATGATATGGAATATGCTCTTTATATCTCAAGATTTCACGTGCATCATTGATCAAGATCTAATCCTGTGACTGGCACGTGATCTCGCAAGGAAATGAGAAAGTACAGATTTATTTAGCGACTTAACACAGGCTATAGATTTTGTTCTATCCTTGTTTTTATCGTGTGGCTCACGTATAATATCTAAGAAAACCATGAGTCAAGAGTTTCTTTTCGCGACTTTGCGACTCAGTTAGTCACACAATCTCCAGATGAACCTGAGTCAGGATAAGGTTAAAGTGAAGTTGCCAAGGATCAAATCAGATTCATAGATACAGATGAAATTGAGTGGTCTGTGTGTGATTGCTAGATAAAAGTCAAAGTCCTCAAATCTTTCAGAGATCTAGTGATATCCGTAGATCTTGTTTGGATCAGGTGGCATGCGCATGATCTCAGGATGGAATTAGGGTTAGTAAAATCATCTGGCGACTTAGAGATAAGAAGAGATCTGCTAGCCAGAGTTAAAGTGCACGCTGGAAGCAGGTTAAAGGCTGAGGATGGGGATAAGTTAGAATGTAGGAAAGTATTGATTAATCAGATGGACAACCTAAAACCTCAAGGTAAAGTTGTACAAGATCTACTCATCAAGGCATTGCGCCTTGTTGCCACATGTCTAATATGATTTTGAGTTCGAGTAACTTAAGGGAATCAACGACCATGTTTTATAGATATGCAGAGGCTTGATCTCGACCATCCAGTTTCTTGTTCACGCCACCTATAGCCGTTGTAACTGAAATTCAAATATTTAAATATTTTCTCAGAGGGTTTCATGGCAGTCGACTGATATTTTGATCTCAAAGCTATAAATGTTGCAATCTAATATTATGGATCTATTTTGAACAGCTGTTGAAGACCAGAGGAATAGAAATCTGATATATCGAGATGTATTTATGTCCAGACTTGACAGAAAAGGGTTTTATATTAGAGGATAAATGCATTTAGCAGCACTTGGTCATTTTTGCATTTATGTGAGCTACTTTCAGAGTCATGCCTTGGAAATTCTTTGACCTGAAGGTAGTGCACTCACATCCATGGACTATGGCGGCTAATTTCCATATCAGATCAAATTTGCACATATTGAAGAGAGATAGGGTTTCAACTTGACAATCAAAATTGAATGCTTGACATGATTGGTTGTAAACCCTAACCCTAAATGGTCTGAAGCTTGTAGTATTCTTGTTCCTATAAAAGAATATTCAAGACCATTTAGTAAGGGATGGAATTTTATGCCACAACAAGGCTTGTAAGCTCTGCATGTTAAATTAAGACTATCGGTGATCTTCTAGCTCTTATTTTTCATGTTTAGATGTTTTATCAATAAGATTTGTCTGTATTTCCTTGTATTTTGTGAATTCTTATTGAATTGTAATGTCTTCAATTTGATTTATTGTACTCACTTGGGTTTATTGTTAAGGACTATCAATCCATCACTCTGTAAGGCAGAGAGTCCAATTGCTTTAGTGTTTCTTTCAGAGAGAATTAAACATCCTTAGAGAATTTCAGTGAGTAAAGGATTGAAGTGAACTGGATGATTACATTTGCTTCTAGGAAGTGTGAATTGAGTATGTAAGGCATAGTCAAGTTCACTGAATGTTGTTGTTAAGAGTCTTTTCATTTAAAGTGGCTCCATACCCACTGGATATGGCACTGGTCTAATATGTTAGATTTGTGGTTCTCATCCAATTTTATAAAAAAACTGTTACAATTTACTAGTTTTATACTACATTCACCATTCATGTCTACTTATAAATTTGTTATAGTTTGAAAGGCAGAAGATAGGTAATACCCACCTGAGTTTATGGAGCTCAAAGAGTAGAAGGTTTTAGGACCTTGTTGAACGTTGCTTCTTCTTCTTCTTGTTGAATCAGTGCATGGCTATATAGAGGAACATACCCGAGCCACAGGTATACCAAGATCAACAAGAAAATGAACTAACAGAAATGGTGAATCTACTGGGGAGACTTGGCACAAAAGACTTTTGAAGGCTTATCAAATCAAGGTGAAAATTAACCCATCCGCTAGAAAATAAGAGATAAGCTCTTTTCATAAGTTTTCTGTAAATATTTGCAAATAATAGAGGTGAAGTATCATATTTTCAATCCCAAGTTTTTATTGGGTGGTGAATCTGAATCTGGTTGGCTAGTGTTTCAGATAAAAAGTATATTGTTGTGTTACATCTCGTTAGTCAAGATATAAGAAAATATGAGAAACAACAGAACGTACATGAAAAATATCCAGAAGTTGTACTAGAAAGTGGGCTTCCTAAGCCTTCTAAAAGAATTTTTTAAGAAGAACTAAGTCCACAAGTGGAAGTTCTTGGAAACCTAAGGTTTCAAGGGTTAGTCATCCTTTGGATACTATCCCAAAGAGAAGTAATACTCCTTCTCCCAATCCTGAATTAGATGGTGTTGGTTTCTTTGGCAACATGTTTGATACTCCTATCCAAGAAGATATATCTCAACAAAAGATTGTGACTCAGGTTCAGTATAGAAAGGATAATGAGAGGAGAAACAATAGAGATTTCAGACCTAGAGATGTTTCAAAAATTGAAACTTCTTCCCAAAATACAAGAAATAACCCACTTCTACAATTTGATCCTTATGAGGAAGCAATAAACCAAAGAGAAGTGGACCTTATAAATCTTGAAGAATCTACAAATTTTTATATTACTTTTCCTAATCCTGATCTAATTTTTGGTAGCAATGATGCCTTGATAAGAGCAATACAAGAATAAATGATTCTAAGGAAAATATTAGAAAAAGAAAAGGAGAATGAGGTTATGGAAGTTGTGATAGAGAATGAAGACTTACCGAGACAGCTAACACAACTTAAATTGGTAAATCAAGCTGTGGGTCAAAGTTATAAGGGTCTAAATAAGGAGATCTTTGGTGATGTGGATGCCAAAAGGAAGGAGTGTCAAGAGCGGAAGAGATGTTCAAGCAGAAGACAGATGGAGGAAGGCCCTATGATCAGACAAATCATTGATTGAGAAAATGAAAGGTCTTCAGGGCCTAAGGCTCCTTTACAAGATCCTCCTTCAAAAGGTGCAAGTAACCCTAAATTAGATAAAGGTAAATAGAAGATTACTGGTATACACATTGATGAGCCCAACCTATAATGGAGGTATCTCAGGGTATGTCTTTACTGGAGATAGAGCTAGAAAGATCTAGAATGGTAAAGGATGATATTGCCAAACAGATGGAAAAGGTTGAATTGGATGCTGCTCCTGCAGAAATGAAGAAGAAAATTGCTTTCCTTTAGTCTACTACAAATCAAAAGGCAGTTAATACTACTACTAATACTCAGAGTAGTAGTGGATTAGGTCCTAAGGTCCAAGAAAAAAATACTAATAATAATTCCATGGGATCTAGTTCACTTTAGGGTACTGCAAATTAGGCCCAAGGTCTTGGTACAACTGGCTAAAATTAGGGACTTGGTTTTTAGAGGAGACCCATGCATTTGGAAACATATAGACAATTATATTTTGATGGTATTCCAAGCTAGCCAAATGTAATTCCAAATGAAATAAGGGATAACCTTCCCTAAATTTAGTGTAAATAATGTAATAACTAGTGAAGAGAACCTAAAAGATTTCTCTAACAAGATGAATGACTATGAAATTGAGCATGAGGATATTGTTATAAAATTATTTATAGAATCCTTAATTGAAGATGCTAGAGATTGGTATTGTGGCCTTGCTAATGGGAGCATTAGTTCATGGAATGAATTTACAGAATGCTTCAAGGGACATTATGGTGATCAGGTGAATTCCGGCTATATGTTGATTGAATTCAATAACATCAAGAAGTTTCAAAATGAAGCTGTATCTGAATTCAATAGCAGATTCTAGAAGGCCATGCATAAACTATTCCAAGTGCAAAGGTTAGATGAAAATATATGTCTTACCACATATTGAAATGCCTTGGATAGTAAGATTTCCTATCTTGTGAGGGATAAGAACCCTTGTACAATAAGAGATTCTTTCAAGTTGGCAGTAAACATTGAAAGTAATAGAAGGGTGTCAGGTAAACTTGGGAAAAGAGATGATGGTTGGTTATGGAAAGAATCTAAGGGTCAATCTAGTAGGTTTCCAAAGGAAGAAAATAAAAATGATAAAGTTGATAAACTAGTCTCTTCAGTCAAGGACCTGACTACTAAGGTGGATAAAATTTAGAGAGGCTTTTAGAGTAACAAACAACAAAATCATAGGTTTGAGAAGCCTTACAGATTGCAGGAAATGCCCTATAAAACAATTTGGAAGGATGGTAAACCTCTGTCAGAGGGGCCAAGTAATAAAGGTACTCCTGATCTGTTAAAGATAAATAATGTACATAATGCAGAGAATATTTATTGGTGTGTTCCCTACAATATGCCACATTCTCCTCTTGAATGTGGAGTTGCCCAAGATTTGGCAGGGTCTGCTGAGAATGGACATGATCAGAGTGATCAAGAAGAGGAGGTACCTAAAGTCAATATGCTCATGACCTACCCTCATGAGGAGAGTAGAGATAATTATACCATAAATGTTGCTAATTCAAAGGATGAAAATCCGCAATTAAGAAGACCTAGTGATGAAGAAGTGAGATCTCTCATTGTTGTTGCAATTGCTCAAGCTAGGAGTGATTATAACTTAAGAAATAGAATAGTGGATAAGGATTAGGGAAGGCCTGGTTCATTGTTTAAAAAGGAAAGTCCTAATGAGCTCCCAATCCAAAATAAGGATAAAATTCAAGTGAAAATCATTGATACTCCTATTGTTGTTCAAGGAGAAGAAAAATTCAGGGAAAGCAAGGGTTAGGTTTCTATTGGAGATGTTTTGAGTTTTCCTACTTTTGACATGAAAAATACTCTATCTCAAATGAAGGTGTCAGTACCTTTACTAAAGGTAAAGGAGCATAGAGAGGCAACCTTCTCTTTTCTCAAAGATATAACAGACGATGGTGTTCCTACCATAAAGACTATCAAGAAAAAATGAGTTGATGGGGAGCAGGAGACTCCTAAAATCCATGTAGAGAACATTATTACTCAAGAGCTATCTCAGGTTGATCTTTTTTATGTCTCATTGCTGGTGAATGACCAATTGATAAGAAATTGTATGATAGATTCTAGTACAACAGTAAATGTGATGCCATATGGTGTTATGAAGGAATTGGGCTTAAAGTTGACACATCTTTTGGAAGATGTTTTTCTATGGACAACCGGGAGGTACCTATGGTAGGAACCTTAAAAGGAATTGAAGTGAAGATTGTTATTTTTCCTGAGGTTACTTTTAAAATGGATGTGGTTGTGGTTGATACACGATCACATTATGGTATGTTACTGTCTAGACAGTGCGAAACAACAGTTGGAGGACATTTGTAATTGGACCTATCATATGCTACTATCCCTATAAATGGGAGTGATGTTAAATTGTATAGGGAACCAAGAGCTCCAGTGATAATTGAAAGGAGAGATCCTAAGGATCTCAATTTTTTTGTTGATGTTGATATGGAAAGTTTCAGAATGAATCAAGATGGCTCTAAAATTGAAAACCAGGACCCAATTGTGAAGGAGTCACAATCACACCCAAATTAGATATGGAAGATGTACTTTTATGGCGTGTGCTCCAAGGAAGGATCAAGAGTTGGTATTTTTTTTATATCTCCATCAGGTACTACATTTAAATATTCATTCCTCTTAGATTTTAAATGCACAAATAATACTGCAGAATATGAGGTATTGTTATTGGGCTTAGAGGTTTCCATAAAACATGGCATAAAAATTTTAAGAGTATTTGCGGACTCTAAATTTGTTGTTTCCCAAATTAGATCCCTATATGCTGCTAAAAATGATAGATTAAAATTGTAGAAACATGCAATATGGTATAAGATTGAGTTCTTTGATGCTTTCCAAATAGAATGGGTGAAGAGATCTAAGAACATTATGGCTGATTTCTTAGCAAATATAGCCATAAAAAATAATGATATAACTTTGGTTGGGATCTCTACTATTGAAACCAAGATCATGCGTGCAATTCTTGATAGTGTATACAGTTGGAAAGTTTTTGAAGATGACAAAGATATTCTCTGGTTCATTCAATGCTTGGATGATTATGAAGGGTAGAAAATTGATTGTAATGCTTTAGTTGAAACCATAGATAACAAGAAAACTATTTTTGGGACTGAAGTTGTTCAGTTGCCAACTGTACGCCTCTCTCTCCGGTTTCCCACAGCTTTCCAAAGGCGAGGGTTAGTAGCAAAGGTTTCACAAGTGAATTCAAATCAAGTATGCAATGACTACTAAACGAATAACATAAATGTGAGCAATAAAATGTACAAGCAAGAGAAAGGAAGACAAATAAATGCAAACCCCACGATGCTTGAAGCTTCTATTGTTTCTCTCTACTCCTTCTGAAATGCTATTTTTGATGCTCAGTATTGGCAGGGCAGTGTCTATGAATTGAGAAGCGTCGAGAATTTGACAATTGAAATGTGTGTGTGTGATCGCAAGATGGCTTGAATGCTAGAACCAAACTGACGGAGTAATGGCGCACGAGAGCTTTGAAATCCTGGATCCTTCAAATGGTTATGAAGGGTTTATTATATAGGAATTGTTGATGGAATGAATGGTTGAGATCAACTCTAGAGATAGGGAGATGAACGGTTGAGATCAAAAGGAACAAGAGAGATCCTCAGTAAACTCTACCTCTTTATTTGGTTAAGAGGAGATAGAGTTTGGTTAACTGAAGAGCTAATTATGAGTTACCTTTTTGAACTGAAGAGGTGGATGAAGTTACCCATGTGAACTTGAGAGATGGGTGGAGTAACCCATGTGATGTAATTGGAGTTATTTCTTTGAAGATAAATGAGTATTTAATTCATTTATTTAACAATTGTTTTCAACATGTGAGATAATTGAATTCTTTTTAATTAAGAATTGTTTTATTTGATGAAATTAAATTAATTTAATTGAAATTATTTTAATTAGAAGAATTTAATTAGTGAGTTTAAATATTTGGATTTAAACTATAGGAAATTGAATTTAATTAATTAAATAATGATAATTAATTAATTAAAGCTTAATTAATTAAATAAAATTAATTATTTAATTAATTTTGGGAATCAGATTAGATGATTTGAGAAATGAATTTAGAAGAAAATAGATGATTAATTAATGATTAAAAAAATATTAATTAATAGATGAAAAATTAGTGTTTTTAATGTAAAGTCGCAAGCCTGTCCATTTTAGGGTGTCTACATTTGCCCCTCTTTGATGCGATGTGACTTGTCGCAGTGTGTCAAAGAATCTTTGATTTTGCCCCAGCTTGCCCCGGCATTGAGTATGTGTATTTATGCCCCCTCAACAAATTTGAGCGAAAAGTTGCATGACGAGCGTTAATTTGTTGAAACTGCAAATTTATAGATCTGGGTAGCTGACGGATCTGAAAAATAGTTAAAAACGCCCATGAAATTGACTTTTGAAGTTTCCGGGGATCGGGAAGAAATTTTGGAGCTCTTGGGCGAAATTAGGGTTTTCAAAATCCCTATAAGTAGCTAGGAGAGCCATTCATTTGTCACTTTGTGAATTTGATCTTTGAATCTCTTGGTAAGTTTCTTTATTGTTTTCTGCTCATTTTCTTCCTTCTTTCGAGCGATGGCTGCTCTTCCGGGTGTCATAGATATTTCTGATCGGGTCTATTCTTACCATCGACCTCCTAGCTCTGGACATCCGGTGAGTTTTCGTTCATTGCGCATCATTTATTGCATTTAAAATTTGCTCTTTTTTGAAAAATGTATGCCTTTGCTGCAATTGCCTGCGATTTTGCCGCAATTGCGATTTAAATGTCGCAATTGTAAGTTTTGTGCCGCATTTGATAAAAGTGCCGCACTTGAGTATACAAAATGCCGCAATTGATGTTTGAGTGCCGCACTTGCATGTTAGATGCCGCAATCACATAACAATACCGCACTTGTCTAGTTTTAATGCCGCAATTGACTTTTTAACACTGTCTACCTATTTTTGTAATCAGTAATCTGCCTGCTTTTGCTTCTGTTATGTTTCTTAACATTGGAAACTGATAATTTGCTGTATTTTGTACTCTTTGTAGTTCGTTGGTCGTATTTTGCGATGTCGAGAGTCCAGGCCTGCGGGACTTGTTTACAGATTTCAGCTTACAGAGGATGAGAGGTCAGTACTTCGTGACCTGGGACTATACTGGATTTGCTACATGCTCGAGATCATGACCAATAGGGGTCTGATCTCCACTCTAGTAGAGCGATGGCATTCTGAGACCTGTACTTTCTGGTTGCCCACTGGGGAGTGCACTGTGACGTTGGAGGATGTGTATCGCATCCTTCAACTTCCTATCCAGGGCGAGTTGGTAGAGTACTCCACTCATACTGGTGTCCCTACTTTATCTGAGCTCACTGGTTTGCCCCGAGATCAGCTCAGGCTGGCCGGTGATTATGACATTCCTTGGTCTAGATTTGGATTGGGGTTAGATAGACTATCCACTTTATTGGGTAGTTTGATCTGTGGCATTCTTTGCCCCAATTGGCGTCAGTGTGGATTTGCTGTAGGGTTTGGTAGTGTTTTGCAGAGTATGGTCCGAGACCATACTGTCTTTGCATGGGGCCCATGCATGTTGGCTCATATGCACTTCCTTATGATGTACGTGGCTTACCTTAATGGTAAGTCACTCGGATGAGGTACCACACTGCTATAGATTTGGGCATGGGAGCATATCCCAGTATGCCGTCCTGTGGGTGCCCGTGCTCTTCCGGTCGATAGGCCGTATGTTTATATGTATGATGGTGCTATTGTTCAGACCCACATGGGTCACCTTTCCTATTGGCACCAGCAGCTTGACATGATTCCATACTTCATCTGGTGACCCTATAGAGATTGTCTTGTGTGGGATGGGGAGGACATCCATCTCCCATTTTTTCGTCAGCGGCGGTACCTGATTGGCCATGTGAGTGATCATGTGCACATGATCGATTTTCATAACACCGACAGGGTGTTACGACAATTCAGAGAGCAGCAGGATGTATCAGATTCCTATACTTACTTTGCCCAGAGGTCCCGAGATGCTCGTGTATGGGGTGTTGTAGTGTCACTAGATGCTGCACGTACTGAGTTTTTAGGACTACTTCCTATTGCATGGACCTGGCGCTCTGCCACTGTCGATCCAGGTTTGTGCTTATTTTATTGATATGTACTTCCTTTCTATTCTGTAGATTATGTGCTCTTTACATTGGTTGTATACTTGTATATATCTGCTTTGGTACTGATAGTCAACTTACCTTTTTGCAGGTACTACTCCACAGTATGATGCTTACTGGTTGCAGCATCGTCCGATAGCTTTGACCGATGTGTCGCGTCCTGTTCCCAGGACTCTTATGCGGAGAGCTTGGCGGGTACGGCGTGGTAGGGGAGGTCGTGCTGGAGGGAGAGGAGGTGGAGATGGTGCATAGGGGGGAGGCGAGAGAGATGGTGGGAGGGATGGAGGATGAGGGAGAGGGGATGATGGTGGGAGGGATGGAGGACAAGGGAGAGGGGATGATGGAGGGGATGATCCCGGTCCCGGGGGTGCTGGTGGTGCTGTTAGAGCTGGTGGTGGGAGCAGTGGAGGTTAGACCAGAGTTGGTTTAGGGACCATTTTGGAGGAGGAGGTTGTAGAGGAGGAGGCACCTCAGTTGGTGCGTAGGGTTTGCCGACGGACTGCCACTATTGTGGCTCCTAGGGTTGAGGAGAGAGTTGAGATAGAGGAGGTAGATGTGGAGCTCGCTGATGTTGATGTGGAGGCTCTTGACGAGCAGAGTGCTGGGACAGGGTCTTCAGATGGGAGTGGTCGTAGTCAGAGCAGTACTAGGGAG